>ML260484.1:469-38231 GCA_005239495.1 Nicotiana undulata | reverse complement strand
TGGAGGGATTTACCCTTCGCGTTCGAGGGCCACTGGCCGCGTTCGCGAAGGGTTGGCAGCTGGGACTTATGAGTTCGCGGAACCAGGGCCGCGTTCGCGTAGGTCTGACTCCCTAACCTTCCGTGTTCGCGTGCCTCTGCCCGCGTTCGCGAAGAACAACCTACCTGACCCCAGACCCATCCTATAACACTACGCCTTCGCGAGAGGGGCGTCGCGTTTGCGTAGAGCACTTCCCCCCATAGCTCCGCGTTCGTGCCCGTACCCCTGCATTCGCGTAGAACATAACCCAAGCCACACTATTTACCCTTCGCGTTCGCGAGCCCTTGGCCGCGTTCGCGAAGGGTATCACGCCAGACATCAGAAACCTGCAACATCACACCATATTTTTCATGTTTTCACACCCATTAGCTCCCGAAACTCACCCGAGCCCTCGGGGCTCAAAACCAAAAATACACATGACTCCCAAAACATCTTACAAACTTATTCAAGCATTTAAATCACCAAAATATCATCAATAACATCGAATCAAACCTCAAAACTCTTAGAAATTTCTCATACTTCATAAACTTCTCAATTTTCCATTTTTAATCCGAATCACGTCGTTTCAAGTCCGTTTCACACCAAATTTCACAGATAAGACAAATAACTGTTCCGGGCACCGGAACCTTAATGCGGTCCCGGTAACACGGTTTTCACTTAATAATTCATTTTCAAATTCCTTTATTATTTCCAGAAAACAATTTCCTTTAAAAATTCATTTCTCGGGCTTGGGACCTCGAAATTCGATTCCGGGCATACGCCCAAGTCCCATATTTTTCTACGGACCCTCCGGGACCGTCACATCACGGGTCCGGATCTGTTTACCAAAACTGTTGACCAAGGTCAGCTTTATTCATTTAATTATCATAAATTCTATTTTTCATCTAATTTCAACATAAAGACTTCCCGGCTACACGCCCGGGCTGCGCACGCATATCGAGGTGAGATCAACGGAGACTTTCAAATCCTCAGAACACAAATATAGCTAAAATTACTTAGGATGACCGTTTGGGTCATCACAATGCAATTCCTAAGAGAGTTACACCATGGGTAATATTTCATAGGTTTTAATCGATTTTCCTTATAGATTATTATTGGTAGAGGTGTTGGTGTGTTGTAGTAACTTAAGGAAAGCTCAACCAGGTATGTTGACTAAACTTTCTCCCTCAAAATGGAATTCCATAATGTTTCCGTAAGTTTAAGTATGATCAGCTCCAAATCCCTAATTTCTACTTTCCGGGTTATCCCCTATAGACTCGTAAACTTGATTATTCTGAATGAGCCTTATATCGAAATACAGATGTTTAAAGTATGGTTTGATTATTAAAATGGTATGGCTTGGAGTTGTGCTTTAAAATCAAAACGGGTATACCAATTAGTTGAGGAAAACTCGATATGCTTAATACTCCTAATTGCTCCTGCGGGTGCTTCATGAATTGATTGAGTATGTCTCATTGTTGATTATAAATGTGTTTGAAAATGAATTGAATGAACTGGGGGAAAGAGTAATTCAAGAATAATTGGTGTGTTGCTTGTTTATGACTTTGATGTGTTTTTCTATTGCTGGTTGGTATGCCCCAATCTTTGGGAAGAAATCTTTTGTGTTTAAAGTTTCAATTGCTAATGAATTTTAGATATATGATTTCTAATATACTTTATACGTTGGTAATTGGTGGTGATCCTTGAAACTGAAAGAAGTGAAATTATGGAATATGAAATACGGCCACCGTGCCATGAATAGAGAAACTTGTGAAAGGCCCAAGAGCCAAGGAAATATTGCTATTGTGAGGGGTTGAAAATGCTAATAAAGATTTGTACAATGTGAACGACTCTAGGATGGATACATTTCTACATATGTGTTACCTTTGTGTATGAACTAACTAAAAATGTTTTTGGGAGTATCATTAGCAAAACCGAGGAAGGTTGAGTCATAAGGCCCACACCTGAAATTACATGTGCCGGTGTCACGACCCCAAATCCTAATAGGCTGTGATGGCGCATATCGTGGAACTAGGCTAGTCAACCATCACTTTACTACGCATTGTTTCTTTTATAATAGTTCACAATACAATGATAAACAGCAAGCATAGCAATAAAATAAATTATTTAAATCTTAACGCCCCAATAATAGTCTAAACAAAACCTAAACAAAACCTCCCAAGACTGGAGTCAATGATCATGAGCATCTAAAAAGAAATAAATCTAACTCTGCTAATGTCATAATAAATGTATATGAATCAAGTTTTAATACTAATGAAGGAAGGGAAATGGAGAAGTTGTGGACGCTGGACAGCTACCTCGAAATCCCGTGAACTGCTGCTAACGAACAAGGCAGCTACTGCTCCAAATCGGTACTTGGATCTGTGCACAAAGGCACATGGAGTCTTTATGAGTACGCCAACTCAATAGTAATGAAAATAAATCACGGTCTAAGAATTATAAAACACACAGTGCAAATACACCAAATCACAAAAACAGTAAAACATCACGTCTCCAAAAGTATACATCAATTATATAAGTTTGAAGACCAATTGCTAGAAAATCCTTTGAAACAAGTATAATATCAATACATCTCAGTAAAATCCTCAATAAGAACCAGTTTGAAAACAAGTGGTTTATAGTTCAAAAACTCAGTAAAAATCATTTTTATAAAACTGCCCCTCGGGCCCAAATCATTTCTCGTAACAATTGCCCATCAGGCATTCTCGCAATCACTCTGTATCAGCCCATCATACATCCTCACAATCACTCAGTGTCATCCCCGCGGGCAATCATCATTACTCAGTAGGTACCTGCACTCACTAGGGGTGTGTAAAGACTCCGGAGGGGCTCCTACAGCCCAAGCGCTATAACAACATATGCCTGAAAACCTCTCACAATATAGGCCTGAAAGCCTCTTACAATATAGGCCTGAAAGCCTCTCCCAATATAATCCTGAAAGCCTCCCTCATATCCTCACAATATAGGCTTGAAAGCCTCACTCAGTCAGACACTCTCGATTTTTCCTTAGGCCATAACATACCGGGTTCTCGACCCAAAACAGTGTTTCATTTTCAAGAAATAGTATCAAAATACTCTGAGTGTCAAAACAATTTCACAGGAAGGACTGAGTGAANATATATATATATATATATATATATATATATATATATATATATATATATATATATATATATATATATATATATATACAATTAAGCATAGGCTTAAAAATCGATTTTGTAACTCAATAGTCGCTTAAGTAAGGAATATATCTCCAAAGTTTCAACCTTTGCATTTCAAAACCGGTGAAAGGGTGCATAGTCCGAGGTTTCATACCCTCATGATAGGATTTAAAGACATTACTTACCTCGAACTAGCCCGAAATTACTTCGCAATGCGTTTGCCTTCGAATCAACTTCTGGATGCTCCAAATCTACCAAGTTCAGATTTTTATCATCAAATTATGCTCAAGGAATAAATTCCAATTGAAAAATATCGAATTTAGCTCAAAAATCCGAATTCGTTCAAAACCCGACCCCCATTCTCGCGTCTCAAAACTCAGAAATTTTTATACCAAAATGTTGTTCGTCCTCTCACGAGTCCGTACATATAAATAACACCAAAATCGGAGTTCGTTTGACCCCCCAAATCGACCACTAAAGGTCTCATAATCTCAAGCCCTAACTCCACCTTTTTCTACTGATTTTTCATGATTTTAACACTGAGATTATGTTCCTTAATCACCTATAAACGAGTTTTAATGTCCAAAATACTTAACTCTATGAAGAACACTGATTTTCCCTCTTCAAAATTGCCTCCAAGCTCTTTTCCCGTTCAAAAATGGTGTTAAAAGGTTTAATGGTCGCGGAGGGTTTTAATTTATACTTTCTGCCCAGGGGTTCCGCACCTGTAGCCCATTTTTCGCACCTGCGGGACCGCACCTGCGACCTTCCCCGCACCTGCAGTGCCTTGTCCGCTCCTGCGGGCCCGCACCTACGATCCTTCTTCCGCAGGTGCGGTTACATCAGTAACCAGAAAACCAACAGCTGTTTGCTGCACTTTTTTCAACTCCGAACTTCCCGTTAACCATCCGAAATCAATTCCGAGCCCCTCGGGACCCCAACCAAACATAATAACACATTACATGTGATCATTCAAACTTAGTTTCATCCTCGGAGCACCTAAAATAACATCAAAATACCAAAGTCACATCAAATTCAAGCCTAAGAACTTTGAAATTCTAAAATCCGTCAACAATGCCGAAACTATCCAAAACAACTCTGATTGACCTGAAATTTTGCAGACATATCCAAAATGACATGAAAAACCTGTTCCAACCATCGGAATTCCATTTTGACCCCGATAGCCTTTTTCCACTACCGGCCGGAAATCATCAAACAACTAACTTTCGCCAATTCAAGCCTAATTCTACATCGGACATCACAAAATTATTCTGAACACACTCCCAAGTCCTAAATCACCTAACGAAGATATTCGAGCCATAAAATCCGCATTCCGAGGTCGTTTACCAATAAGTCAACTCTCAGTTGACTTTTCCAACTTCAAGGCTATTTTTAAAGACTTATGGCGAAACTCTCACTACCACCATTCCGATTTCAAGCCTACCAACTCTAACACATCAATAACAGTATAATCAACCTATAACAAGTCACTAATAGTAATTATAATTCTGGTTCTACGTAACGCAGACCGGGTCGTTACAGCCGGTGTAGGGATGGATTGTGATTGTTCCCTTAAATTGGGATGAAATTGGTACCTGTGAAGTGGAAAAGAAAATACGCCAACCCACACGACATATGTAGAAAGTTGGCTTAGCTGATCGGGTGGAGATCGGACTCCATGTTGCGCACATGGTGGTACTACTCTTGTAACAACTTTCTTTGAAAAATCATTATGTTTCAATTTTTTATTTGAATATTGTTGGTTGTGACTTGTTGTTTCTATGTGTTGTCTTTGCCTCTATGGACACTCTATTTTGAAAGTGGATTTTTAACCATATATAGTAGTACTATTCGATAGTACTAACGTCCCTTTTGCCAAGGGCGCTGCATCTTTAATGGATGCAAGTGTTTCCAGAGTAGGCGGCAACGGTCAACGATATCGGTATGTTCCTTTCAGCTAGCTTGGTGATCCCCACTCCATTTTGAGGTCTCATCATTTGGTTATCGTGTACTTTTTATTTGAGGTATAGCCGGAGCCTTGTTGCCGGCATTTCCATATTTCTCTTCAGTCGTATTTAGAGGCTCTGTAGACAGCTTGTGGGTGGTGTCGTGTATTGAAATTAAACTAGAAATATTGGTATTTGGCAAATATGTTTTTCATCATATCTATAAAAAAAATTGTAATATTCTGGATATTGTGGTTGAAACTGCTAATGAAAAAAAAATGGAAGTTAATGAAATATTTATAAAGTATGATTGAGAGAAGTTATATCCTATTTATTCATGAATTAGTTTGGGTAGAATGAAACCTAACAGGCTTGCTCAGTCGGGTTTACTCGGTTGAGCGCCGGTCGTGCTCCTTGGTTTTGGGGCGTGACATAAACAACGAAGTAAGTTCTGATAGAGCTTTATGGAGTGATGAAGTAGAGAAGATGGAGGATACTACAACTACAAAATATATTCCCAAAAGCAATGAGGAAAGAGGCAACACGCATGAGCAAAAGACAGACTATTTGAGACCTAATGCTACAGTAATCCTAAGGGTTCACAAAATAGAGTTGCAGTTATAATAAACTTCCAGCTAATTTATCACTTAAAGTTAAGGCTGTCATGTGGTCCGGGCCTAGCCCGGGACCGGCCCAGGCCCGCGAGCTCACATGGGCTTTAGGCTAAACGGGTTGGCCCGTGGTGGTCCGGGCTCAGGCGGTCCTAGGAGCCCATATGGGCCGGTCTTGCATGGAGGAACTATGAGCCCGGGACCGTTTAGCCCGGGACCGGCTGGTGGGCCTAGGTCAGTTCAACCGGGCCTAACGAGCCCAACGGCTATTTTTCAATTTTTTTAAAAAAATTGGCCAACGGTTGGAAGTTTAAAAACTAGTCGTTGGCCTGCCAATTTAGCCGTTTGACTTTTTAAAAAATAGCTATTTAGCCCCCAAACTTTTTATAATTACATTTTTTCCCTATTCTCAACTATAAATACCCCCTCATTCTTTCATTTTTACTCACAAAATCATCAATCTCTCTCTAATTTTCTTCTATAATTGCTTACTTTATTATTGCAATTTGTGAAAAATTGTGAAGTTGGTGAATTGAAGTAATCAAGTCTTCAACGATATACAATTTTCAAGAAGTTGTTCGTCAATTCGGTAAACTTGTTCCAACTCTTAAGTTTTAATATTATATAGTTTTGTTTGTTTTAGTTTGTATAATTATAATTAATATGGCCTTTTCTTTGAAAAAAATGTTTGGTGGTAAGGGAAAATCTAAAATTGGTGAATCAAGTGGCCAAGCTACTACTCTTCCCCTGGCTCCTCAACCCAGACCTGTTACCCGTCCTTCTCCACATGTTATTCTTGATAGTGATAACCCTTGTTCAATTTACCTATAGTCAATTTTACCATGATATTGCACCAGGTAAACAATGAAATGATGAATATATGAATGCTCTTTATGGTAATCCAACTATCCATGAAAATGATGAGGAAAATGATGATTTAGATGAAACGCAACCTGATTTAGATGATACACCTACTAGTCCTGTTGTTAACCAAACTGATAATAATCAAAATGATGCCCCGCCTGAGCCTCCTGTAGTAACCCCTACTTTTAATAGACAACCTTCTAGACGATGCAAAACATCTCTTTTTTGGCACTTTTTTATTCAACTAAGAGATCAAAATAAGGCTAAGTGTAAAGAGCGATATTTATAAATATAAACATGAATATGAACAATATTTGTGCTATTTATTTACTCATATAAATTGTCGCGTTTCTATTACTACTGATATTGGTAGAAGTGGTAATGACTGTGATTATCTTACTGTTACCACTCATTGGATTGATGAGGAATGGATAATGCAAAAGCGCATTATTGCTTATAGAATAATTAATTCACGTCACACAGGTAAGTTTATTGCTAACACAGTTGCAGATATTTGTAGATATTTTTGCATTAGAGATAAAATAATGTCAGTTTCAATGGATAATGCTTCTAGTAACACTAATGCTATAGGCTTGCTTACAACTACACTAAATCCTGCATTTAGTAATATTTTCCATGTTAGATGTATTTTTCATATTTACCATTTAATCGTCGGTGATGGTATGAAAATTTTAAATGTTAAAATTGAAAAGGTTAAAATGGCTCTTCATTGGATTTTTTATTCAAACCGTAGAAGTAGACTTAGAGAACATTTTAAAAAATGTGATGAATTTGGCCTTAGAGAAAGAAAGGTTCCTAAACCTTGTCCGACTAGATGGAATTACATGTATGAAAGTTTAGTTGTTGCATATAAATATAGAAACCCAATAAACGCAATGTTTAATGCTCGTGTTGGTGATGATGATGATGATGATGATGAGCACCTTACAAATCAAGATTGGACTAATGTTAAAATTCTTGTAGAATTTTTAAAACAATTTCATGTTGCGACAAATGAATTATCTGGGCAATATTATGCTACTATTTCTAACTGTTTAGTTTATATTGCAGAACTTGCAAATTTGTTTACTCAATATTCAGAGGGTGGGGTAATTTACCAACGTGCTATTGAGGAAATGAAAGATAAGTTTAAAAAATATTTTTTCCCTATCCCCTCTATTTATGGTGTTGCTGCCATATTAAATCCTACCATGAAATTAGGAGGTCCTCACTTTTGGTATACTCAAATTTATAAGGCTTTATCACTTTCAGATGAGGAATTTTCTACACTTGCAGATGCAAAAGCCTCAACTAAAATAAATGCTCAAACAATTTATAATGCTTATCAACTTGCCTTAGATCATGCTAGACCAAATGTTCCAACACCTACTTCGTTTAGTTCGTAATCATCTAAAAGAACTGCGGGACTAAAAGCACTTAGTTCTTGGATGGGGTTCAGGGGTTCTCAAGGTGATAATATAGTTCACAATTAAATGAGCTTCAAGTTTATTTGTCGCAGGGAATTGAATCATAGAATCCCGACGGCACCTTTAATGTTTTGGAATGGTGGAAGGACAAAGAAAATAACTATCCCGTTCTTTCAAGGATGGCTTGAGATATTTTAAGTATTCAAGCTTCAACAGTGGCATCAGAGAGCGCTTTCAGTCAAGCAAGACTTCAAATCGGTGATCATAGAGCGTCTATGAGGGAGAGCTTGGAAAAATCAGTACTCTTCAAAGATTGGATCCGTTCGGAAAGAAGAAATTTTGGACTTGCTGAATCACAACAGGAGATAGATGAAGCTTATGAAGAAATGCTAGCGGAACTTGCGGAGGATGCTGCTTCGCCCGGAAGCGGTGATGAACAAGCTTCTTTTCCGCCACCACCACCAGAAATTCCTCCGAACCTTGAAGGATTTATGAATTTTGTTAGAGATAATATGTAGATTAATATGTAACTTATATTTTGGCACATCTTCATTAGTTTTTTTTTCCTTTTAATACTGGTATTAGCACCTTGTTGTGCTCATTCCATTGGGAGGAGAAAGACTAAGAAAGATATTGCCATTTTTTTTAATGTCGTAATAATAAAAATTATAAGGCATTTCCTTGAATATTTCTTTACAATTTTTTTGTGTTTAAAGTTGAATTACAAGATTTAAGTCACAATTATATAATATAATTTATAATAAATTGCTTTAAAATTATTAGACGTATTATGCTTAATGTTGTAGTTTGTTAGATTAATTTGAAGTATTATTAATGTATTATGCAATGATAAGTGCAAGTTTGAATATCTCTTTATAATTTTTTTGTGTTTAAATTTGAATTACAAGATTTAAGTCACAATTATATAATATATTTACAAGAAATTGCCTTAGATAAAAAATTTCAAAAAACAATAGCCCGGAACACTTAGGCATGTTTAGGCCCGTGGGCCCGGCCCATTTAGCCCTTGCCCATATGGGCTTAGGCCCACAGTTGGCCGGTTCCGCCCTCCAGGACCACTAAGCCCGGGACCGCTTGAGCCCAGCCCGCCTGAGCCCGGACCGTTTGGCCCATTTAGGCCCGGGACCGACCCAGATTACAACCTTACTTGGAGCAGGTAAATGATCATATGAAGAGGCTATTTTAATTGGGAGATCAGTATGGGAGGCTTCAACTAAGAACAAAGCCAATGGAACAGTAAACCTTGGTGGTACTGTCTAGTTGGAGGTGATCTGGTGGAGCTTTCAAGTGGTGTTCATCTTGGGGGTGTTAAGGCTAAGGTACTAGACCTTATAGTTAGTTCATCTCATCAAACAACTAATGACGTGCTTGCTACAGTGAACCCTAATTTGGGTGATGTCTACAATCTCCAGTTCAAGGAAATACAAGAGGCAATGGAAGCCAGGGAATTGAGTATTGGGGTGGTCAAGGAGGCTACATTGAAGGCACATGATCAAACTGAACTTGCTGCTAATGCATGTACATTTGAAACCGGGCAAAATGACAATGCCATTCAAATTTCTGCCCCTACAGTTGATATCCTAGAAATTTAGCTAGGAAAAATTTCAGTGTTACCCGTTGGTAGGGGACTTCTCATTAAAAATAAGGGTCAAAGCTGGGAATGATATTTAATAATCATGAACCAAATCCTTTGGCTCTTTAGGTGGTAGGTGATGACAAGGGTGAACAAGAAGACTTAGGTGAGTATATTGAAGAAGAATCAAAAGCTGCTAATATTCAACAAGTAGATAGGGATGGAGACATCTCAGCAATGAGTGTGGACAATAAAAAATCAATTGGGAAACATGAAAGGAAATAAAAGGAAAAGACAGTACCTGTAAGAGTGCATCCAAAGAGAAGTGGGGATCTCAATAACCAAATAATCCTATGGATAATGCTCTAATTTTGAATGTGAGATCAATTAACACACAAAAAGCTTTCACTAGGTTGCTTAACCTTCACAGAAAGTACAACTTTTATTTGATTGGATTGATGGAGCCTATTAACAAGCTAGAGGAATATAGAAGAAAGCTAGGGATTCATGTTGCCTATGAAAATATGAATGGAAAGGTATGTGAATTTATTGATGAAGATATTGATGTGGACATTGTTATGGTTATGGAACAACAAATGACTTTAAAGTTGTTTCATAGAAGCCTACGAAAAGAATTGATAGTGACACTTGTATATGCCAAAGTGACGTTGTGGAGAGAATTGAACTATGGGATTCTATGTATTACCATGCTTATAACATGGAATTACCTTGTCTAGTTGGTTGTTGGTGGTGATTTTAGTGTTATTCGGTCTGAAGAGGAGAAGTATGGTGGCTTCCTGGTTATTTGACTGAAGTAGAAGATGTTGCACATTGTGTGGACACTTGTGAATTGTATGATCTTGGTTTTAAAGGTATTCTATACACTTGTTGGAATGGGAGGTCGGATGTGGACTGTTTAAAGGACTTGACATGTACTTGGCTAATCAACAATTTCAAGATTTGTCTTCAGCTTTGAAGGTTGAGCATGATCAAGTATGGTTCTGACCATGCTCTTCTGGAAATGCTGACATTGTCCAAGTTAAGAAGTCATTCAACCTTCTTAACTTTTGAACAAAACATGATACTTTTCTAAGGGTTGTTAGGGAGAATTGACACACGGATAGTATGGGCAATCCTTCCATCTTGTTTCAAAACAAGATGCAGAATGTAAAAAAAACATTGGCAAGTTATAGCAAAGAGATATCTGGGGATATATTTAAACGATTGTAGCTCTGGAAGATGTTACAAAGGTGCATGAAATTTAGTTTGAGCTTCATCCAACAGTTCAAAATAGAGCTAAATTACATAAGGTGGAGGATTATCTCACTAGATATTACCATCTAGAAGAATAATTCTGGAGGCAAAACACTGGTATGCAGTGGTTCAAGGATGGTGATAGAAATATCAAATTCTTTTGTGCTCATGTTAGAGGAAAAAGGAAGAAATTGCAGATGTCCAAAATCCTGGACAACAATGCCAACTGGATTGAATCATAGGAAGAGATGGCTAAGGAAGTTGTGGAATTCTTTCAAGCTCAATTCATTGAGGAGAGGACACCAACAACCTTTGACATAATCAGTCATGTACAAAAAATTATCTCAGCGGAACAAAATGATAGACTATGTGTCACGGCCCAAATTTTCCTCTGTTTGTATCGTGATGACACCTAGTCTTAGGGACTAGGTAAGCCTAACATTTACTAAATAACAACAATAATAAAGGAAATCTAACAGTCTCGATAGAGAAATTTTTACAGAATTTACAATTTCCCAAAACCGGTAGTACAAGTCAAAATCTCTACAGAGTAAACTACACTTCTAAACACAACTGTTTGGAAATGAGTAAAACAGTTGAAACAGGGTAAGAAGGTGACTCCAAAGCCTGCAAACGCGGCGGCAGGTTTACCTTGAGTCTCCTCTGCAAGGATCCGCACAACTACTAACGATCAAACCTGGATCTGCATAAAAATGTGCAGAAGTGTAGAATGAGCACACCACAATGGTGCCCAGTAAGTATCAAGATTAACCTTGATGAAGTAGTGACGAGGACTAGTCAAGACACCCACTGGTCTAATAACTAAACATGCATAAATACTGAAATAACGAAAACATAACATTTTTCTAATATCTACACAATTTGGCTAACAATGTAACAACTACAATAAGGAAGGAAAAACAACAAACAACAATGGTACATCAAAATAATACTCCGAAAGATGGATGGGAACACAACCTAAATCCGGAAAATCACAATACAGTAAGGGCAAGTAGTAACTCAGCACTGCAATAGTTCCCACATCAGGCCTTAGCCAACAACCCCAATAAATTGGTCAAATCTTCAAATGTAAATTTTCACCCGCAAGTTTATATTGAAAGCTTTAACATATAATTATTTCAAATAGAAAATTCCTTTGATTTATACTTCCTCTGAACATATATACTTTGCAGAAAGATAATCTTCAAACGTAGTTCCTTCAAGATAAAAGCTTTTCAAATATACTTTTCCAATAAATGTCCTTCAAACATAGTTTTCTTCAAGATAAATGCTTTTCAAATATACATTTCCAAACAATAGTCTTTCAAACATAGTTTTCTTCATAGTAAATGCTTTTCAACTATACTTTTCAAATAATATCTTTCAAACATAGTTTCTTCAAGATAAAAGCTTTTCAAATATGCTTTTCAAATAGGTTCATTTTTCAAATAAATATCCTTCGATTATAGGTCACCATGTAATGCCTAAGCGTAGAAGATTAACAGTTACGAACACATGTATATCAACAGGGGAAATCTACCGGGATCCCATCCCGTAGTTCTGAATTTATTATGCAATACAGGGGGATCTCCCGGAATACGTCTGTAGTACCAAAATAAATATGCAGTGCTGGGGTCTCCCGGAATACGTCCGTAGTCCCAAAATAAATATGTAGTACAAAGGGGATCTCCCAGAATACGTCAGTAGTCCCCAAAGTAAATATGCAGTGCATGGGGGATCTCCCAGAATACGTCAGTAGTCCCCAAAGTAAATCTGCAGTGCAGGGGGGATCTCCCAGAATATGTTTGTAGTCCCCAAAGTAAATATGCAATGCAACCAACAAGGATAACAACTATAACACGACAGAATACATCGTACATCGCCACAACATGTACAAAAGCAACAAATGATAGAAATGCAATGTACGACGAGCAAATCAATACAAGAACTTAAATCACAAGAACGGCAGAACTCACTCACAAGGAATAACCACTGAAGAGAAATACCAAGCGTAAAGAAAACAGCTTAACCAGGGAGAAACAAGACGTAACAACGAATCCACAATATTCAAGTCAATAATAAGAAGCCAACAAAAGTCAATTAATTCCAAATAAAGTCAAGTCGACTAAGATATAGGTTATCCAAATTCCTTTAAGGTTGAGCAATTACGAGAGATTTTTCAACAATTCAAATAAGGGTAAGCCGCAAAAGATAATCATAACTCCAATTAATGCTAAACAATTATAGGGTGAGATAATACTAATGCCAATTAAATAGGTAGTTTATGAAAAATATAGCACGACATTAGAAGGGTAAAATCTTGAGTTAAGTCAATTAAGATCAAGTAAGCAATAAAGTGAATCTAAAAGCAAGTAATTCTAATTTAAGCAGGTAGAGAAGAAACTAGAAATCAAGAACGTAGTCATAATAAGTACAAGCTCGTACACAGGGAATACGATAACCTAAGAACCCTAAAAGGCCAACCTCCTACAAATAAGTCCGAGCACGCACTCGTCACCTCGCGTACACGGGCTACAATCAACATAGAAGACTCAAATCCTAGGGAAAATTCCACCACACAAGGTTAGGCAAGATACTTGCCTCTAAGAAGACAACCTGGTCCTCTAAAATGAACTCCTCTGGTGGAAAGACCTACGGACGGCTCAAATCTAATCAAAATAACTTCTAAATACAAATAAAACTCATAAGGAACTATTCCGGATCATAAAGTCTCAATCTTTATAAAAATCTAGAAATCGACCCAAAAGTCGACCCCGGGCCTGCACCTTCGAACCCGACAAAATTTATTAAATCCGAAAACCCATTTAATTACGAGGCCAACCATACTAATTTCATCAAATTCCAATACCAAATCGATGATCAGACTCAATTATTCTCCTTAGAAAATTTTTGGATAAAAACCCCCAATTCTCCAATCAAAATATGGATTAATTCAAAAAAAATAACTTCTGTAACCATATTAAAATACAAAAATTATACTTAGATACTAACCCCCATGAAAAGACAAGAAGAACTCCGCAAAAATCACCTCAATCGGAGCTCTAGAACTCAAGATATGCTCAAAATACTAAAATGGCGCAGTCTGGTTTTGTTATACTCAGGGATTTTCGCATGTGCGACCAAAATACCCGCACCTGTGCATTTCCAGCTGTCAATTCCGCATTTGCGGACCGTTTTGCGCACCTGCGTCTCCGCGGATGCGGACCCAACTTCGCATCTGCGAAACACCAACACCAGCTCTCTTCTCCGACACTAAAATGAGCATAACTTCCTCATACGATGTCCAAATTCGACTATTCTTTTTTCTATAGCTTTTTAATTACGATATGGATCTAATGCTTCAATAAAAACATAAATTGGATCTCATTTGCTTAATATGGTACCATTTATGCTTGAAAAACAACGTCGAAACATAAGAAAAAGGAGCGCAACACAACCCAAACCTATCCGAAACTCACCCGAGCCCCTCGGGACGTCAACCATAAATTCTCACAAGTCATATATCACTACCCGAACTTAGTCAAACCTTCAGAAAACCCAAAACAACACCAAAACACCGAATCAACCTCGGATTCAAGCCTAAGAACTTCTAAACTTCCAAAATTTGCCAATGATGCCGTAACTTACCAAACCACGTCTGAATGACCTGAAAGTTTGCACACACGTCAAAAGTGACACTATGAACCTATTCCAACTTCCGAAATTCCATTCCGACCCGGATACCTAATTTTTCACTGCCGACCAAAATCGCCAAATTTCCTACTTTCGCCAATTTAAGCCTAATTCTACCACAGGCCTCCAAATTACATTCCGGACACACTCCTAAGTCTAAAATCACGCAACGAAGTTGCTGACATCATCCAAAACTCATTCTGGATCCATTTACAAAAAAAGTCAAATTCCGGTCAAATCCTCATTGCTTAAGCTTCCAAAACTAGAATCTTTCTTCCAATTCGACTCTGAATCATCTGGTAATTGAATCCAACCATGCACGCATGTCAATATATATAATGTGAAGCTGCTCAAGACTTTATACCACCAAACGGAGCTTAAATTCTCAAAACGACTGGTCGGGTCGTTACACTATAGGAATAACCAACAATACAGGAGGTCAAGGTTATTGTACTTGGTCTAAATAAGGATAGTGCAAGTGAGGGCTTTTTTTGTGGTGTTGAGCTTCCAAAATTCATCACATATACAAATCTTGTATTGCTGCATAAGAAGAAGAATGTAACAACTTTTTCAGACACGAGGCCAATCAGTTTGAGTAATTTATCAAACAAGATCATATCAAGGGTGATTCATGAACAGTTAGCTGATCTATTACCTACTCTTATGTCTCTTAATCAAGCTTTCTAAAGGGTAGGATTATAGTAGAGAACATTCTCTTAACATAGGAGATAGTGACTGATATAAGGCTAAGAGGTAAACCATCCAATGTGGTGATCAAATTGGATATGGACAAGGCTTATGATAGGGTCTCGTGGTTGTTTTTGACTAAAGCATTAACGCAGATGGGATTTGGTGAGGTGTTTACTGATATGATCTTCAAAGTAGTGTCAAACAATTGATATTCAGTACTGCTAAATGGACAGGCAAATGGCTTCTTTAAATCATCAAGGATGTAAAGCAAGGGGATCATTTATATCCTACAATGTTTATACTGGCTGCAGAAGTGCTTAGTAGAGCTTTGGATGCATTGTTTGACAACCCTCTAACTTTATAGGGTTTGGAATCCAAAATGGAGTTAGAATATCAATTATCTATCTTAAGCTGATGATACAATTATCTTTAGCTCTTCACATTATGGGGAAATTCAGATGATCATGGATGAAAAGGCTCATGCAGATAAAGATAAAGTCAATATTGTGCATCTTATCATTGAAATTCAGATACAATCCTTCCCTTTCACATACTTAGGTTGCTCAATATCCTATAATAGAAGGTAGAAGGGATTCTATAATGATATAATTTTCAAAGTGCAACAAATATTACAATCCTAGAAGGGCAAATTATTATCTATAGGGTCAAGGGCAGTTTTGATATCAAATGTAATGGAAAGCATGCCTATTCACTTATCCTCTGTTGTGAATCCACTTGCATATGTAATTTCTAAGCTACACATGATGTATGCTAGGTTCTACTATAGTAATTCAGGAAATGCTAGGGCAAGACATTGGGCTTCATGGAATTCTTTGTGTCTTCTTAAAGATGAGGGAGGTGCTGGATTTAGATCCCTTCATGATGTGTCTAAAGCTCTCTTTGCAAAGCTATGGTGGAACTATGAACTAAAGATACATTATGGACTACATTCATGAGAAATAAGTACTACAAGAAGATCAATGAAGTATTGGTTGCTTGGAGAGCTGAGTCACATATATGGAAAAAAATGCCTCAAATGAGAGATCAAATAGAGCATCAGATTTGGTGGAAATTGAAAAGTGGCAATTCTTACTTCTAGTATACAACTGGACTAGACTTGGAGCTCTTTATCATGCTTCAGATCCAAATCATTGGTGTGATGAATCCATAATACATGTGGATGGAGTTATGGAGAACGGGGCATGGAATGAGACTATGTTAAGGGATCTGTTGCCATAATAGTTAGATGATCATGTTATGGAAACCATTACACCACCTTCAGGTTACAATCAAAATGACAAGCCATGGTGAAACTGGAAACCATAGGTAAGTTCTCAGTAAAGTAAGCTTTGCAGTACATAAGGAAAAGAAGATAGGAAAAAAAATTGTACAAGTTTATTTGGGTCAAGGGGTTGCCATTTAAAGTCAGCTTCTTTATGTGGAGGTTGTGGAAAGCAAAGCCTCCCTTGGATGACTTTTTTTTAAGGCTTAGATACTTCAGAACCTCAAGATGTTGGTGTTGTAGACATCCTAAGAAAAAAACACTGCCACGTGTTTTCCTAAAGTCTCTAGTAGCTAAATTCATTTGGAAGTGATTTGGTGCTCCAACAGGGATTAATATAGAAGGGAAACAACTTGTACAAGTTCTCAATGAATGGTGGAGAAGGCCAGTGAATGCCAGCTTGAAGTCAGTATATCATGCCATGCCTTGCTTGGTTGTATGGCACTTGTGCAAGAGGAGGAACTCGGGTATGCATGGGAAAAATATGTCTGTTAACAGGTTGATTTTTCAAATCTCAACCTCTATTTAAATGCTATCAAGGTAAGAAGGCCAAAATTCTCGGGAGTTACAGCTAACTGTCCAGATTTACATGATAAATAATTGCATCATATTCCTAAACTGAAGTATACTAGAGTGAGGTGGATCAAATGTAATACGGATGGGGCATGTGGTGGAGACAATGGTGGAAGATATGCTTTTTGTATAAGATATGGAATAGGTGATCTCATATATGCCTAGGCAGATTTAATTAAGGATGCTACAAATAATATAGATGTAGCTCAGGAAATTCTGGAGGCTTTAAGGTACATGATCCAATTACAGTTTCCTCCATGCTTAATTGAAACTGATTTCTTGCTAATGAAGAATGTGCTGGAGGGGGTTTGGGAGCCACCTTGGAGCATAGTCCAGCAGGTGGAGGAGATTAAGGTTTTAATGAATAGAGGTGTGTTCCGGGTTGCACATGTGCTAAGAGAAGGTAATAATTTAGTATCTAGCTAACTTAATATTGGAGCAGCAGGCTATGGTATAGGTGCACTCTTTTGAGGATATGGACACTCAAGGTAGGAGAATTTTAAACAGTGACAAGCTTCAGATACCCTATATTAAGGTAGGAACAATCAAGCCAAACTCTAAATGATAAAGTACTAGGAGAACATGGGAATGATACGGATGGGTTCTGTAAGGAATGGAAGATTTGAGAAGGGGAAACCAACTAGAGAAGGATATCATATGATACTTCCTACATACGGATTCGAGTAGGAAGATTTTTTATACTAACATAGTTTGCTTTTTCGCATGTACTGTGATTGGAGATGGATTTTATATTTTGGTCAAATCTTTTTCGGTGGTATTAGCATTCTCTATGCTCATTCCCAGAAGGTGCAACCACTGCATAGACCGGCTCGAAAATATAGAATGTAAGCAAGTGAGGAAGCCTCACACGAATATGCCAAATTGGGATTCCATCGTGTACCAGTTTGGTTTTGAAGTGGAGCAATGCACTAAAAAGCCTGAGTGCTTTAACATTTGTTTTGCTTCCTAAAGGCTCTACAAACATGTTAACAAGGTTCATGAAAGACCATTGACTACTGGGACAGGTAGGAGACTCGCACTACCCAGAAGTATCTATTTGGGACATGAGAGTTTGACTCATTTTGCGGGCTGAACATCATCTGGAGGAGTGCCCAGGTATATTCTACAAGTCCTATGCTCGAGGAAAGCAGGATCAAGAGGATTCAGCTCCTAATCACTATGAACAGTCACATATTGATCATTCAAAGTCACAAGAACAATAAGATGGCAAGAAGTTGGACAGGGTTGATATGCATATTTGTGTGTGGCCCGGCTATCATATTAACTCTTTCTAGTATGAATTCTAATCACAGGCGCCATGTGAAGTAGTTAATCCCCTTGGATTTGTAGTACTAAAGTTCATTATCATTTATGCAATATTTCAGTATATGGGGCACTCTTGGGACGATTATTCCTAATGCAAACATTTGGCTAAGTTTGGTTCTTCATATGCAAGTTGTGTTAGCTCATTATATACTATCAATGTTGAGTGTAATGCTCAACTTTGGTAATAGGGTTGATGTAATTTCATGCTTTAGTTTTCTTCACTTTATGAGACCTCCAGACAATTTTTTGTATTTTGTTCTTATTATTAATAAAACCCACCACTAAGCACACAACTTAGTGGTATATTTGCTTTAATATATATATATATATATATATATAGTGTTAATTAAGTGAGACATTTAAGGGAGAGGTACAAGGCATTTTAGAAAAATATTCTCATAATTAAGGTTTCTAATTGTATTTCTTAAATGTGTCTAAAAATCTAAAAAGACAAACAATATGGATTAGGAGAATAGTTACGGGTCGTTTGGTTTTGCTTAATTAAAAAAATTCACAATACAAAATTTCACATAAATTAGTATTATTTAGTTAATCGTAGAGAAAACTAATGTCATATTACTTAACAAAATATTTGGTTGGTCTCATTAAAATTAAATCCACATAAGTTATGCGAGAACTTGGGTATTATTTTACGCATAACATAAAATAAGAACATAAGAATAATTAAAAACAAAAAATACACTTAAAATAAACAATCTTTGCATAACAATCTGGGCGTTATTATATAACAATGGCATTATTATTACCACAAACAATCTCTATATTTATAGTCATGCAATAATTAGGGCATGAACGGAACAATTTCATGTCTCGCGTTCCAAGTGTATAAATTCGCTTACCTAACAACCCAAAGGCAACATGTAACGATCCGGTCGGTCATTTTGAAAGTTAGTACTCCGATCCCCTAATAATTACTTTTTCCACGTTTGGTTGTGCTTTTGGGAATTGCCGGAGTATTTAGTTGTGAAATTCGGAGAGTTTTTGGATCCATGGTCCCTAAATATGAGTTTAAGCCTTAGAAAATCGGACCGTAGTTAGAGTTATGTGAAGACAGATCCAGAATGGAAATCCATCGACTCCATTAGCTCCTTTGAGTAATTTCGGGGTTAGGAGCGCATCAGGAATGTGTTCTCGAGGTCTATAGTAGGGCTGTTCATTTGGATCGGATATCCGAAATCCGAACCGATCCATTCAATTTTGGATTTCGGATTTCGGATTGGACCGGATTTCGGTTTGTGTTTATAAAAAATTTGGATTTCGGATCGGATTCGTATTGGTATATTTTAATCCGATCCGATCCGAAATCCGAAATTATTAGGCAATGTATAAATACTACACTTTAATTTCGGATAGTCAGTACTTTCTTTACATCTTCCTTCAAGTTATTACCTTTACAATTGCTAGAGTTAGCTATATTGGCACCATAGTACTCTCATAATTGTATAAACATGAATTTTTCTTAATGCATTGCCTCTTTTACAAAGAAAATATACATATTAATTTGCAACATTGAGGCATTTACGATCCGAAATCCGATCTGATCCAAACTTTAAAATTCGAATCCGATCCGATATAATTCGGATCAGATTCGGATTGCATTTTTTAGAAACCGAAATCCGAAATCCGAAATACGAATCCGAAATGTGCTAAATCCGATCCAATCCGATCCGTGCACATCCCTAGTCTATAGTAATTTTAGGCTTGAATTGGAGAAAGTTAAAATTTCGGCGATTTCGGCTGATAGGTGAAATTTTGATATCGGGATCGGAATGAGATTCCGGAAGTGGTAGCAGGTCCGTAGTGTCATTTATCACCTGTGTATAAATTTTGAGGTCATTCGGACTAGTTTTGACGTGTTTCGGCATCGGTTGTGGATTTTGGGAAATTTGTAAGTTCCTAGGCTTGAATCCATGTATAATTCGTGATTTTGGTGTTATGTGATGTGATTTTATGTGATGTGATTTGAAGTCTAGACTAAGTTTAGTTGAGGTATTAGGACTGGTTGGTAGGTTTGGTTGAGGTCCCCGGGGGCCTCGGGAGTGTTTCGGGTGCTCAACGGGAAGATTTTTGACTTATGCAAAATCTGATGTGGGTTGTTCTGGTATTTTCGCACCTGCGGATATTGGACCGCAGGTGCGGACCCGCAGAAGCGAAATGGGAAGTCGCAGGTGCGGTTTTGGGCAAGAGGGCCAGCGACCGCAGATGCGGCCCAAGGACCGCAGAAGCGGAACCGCATCTGCGGAGAAGGGCCGTTTAATGAAAATCCGTAGATGCGGAAGCCCAGCCGCAGGTGCGGTCCATTTGACCGAAGAAGAGGAATCACTGGTCAGATAATATCAAATTCGAGGGTTTGAATTTCATAACCTCTAAAACGATTTGGAGCTCGGGAATAGGCGATTTTTGGTGGATTTTGAAGAGAACGTCAATAGATAACGATTCCTAATCCTATTTCACTTGTATTTCATTAATCTATAGCAAATTCTTCAATCTAATCAATGAATTTGAGGGAAAATTAGCTAAATGGGAGAAAAAGTTCCCCAATTAAAAATCCGAGAATTTAATGGGATTTTGACGTCGGATTTTGATGATTCTTATTCGAGTGTGTTCGTGAGTGAATGGGTGTTAACTTTTCCCGATTCCGAGGCATGGGTCCGGGGGACTTTTTGGGCAATTTGTCTAATTTCGCGTATTAGCTTCGAATTAATTAGTTAGGTTAATTTCTTAAAGTTATATTTACATTATGCAATTGAATTGAATAGATTTGGGACATCCGGAGTCGGGTACTCGTGGCAAGAACGTGCTTTCGGGTTGAGTTGAGCAGTCGAGGTAAGTGGCTTGTCTAACTCTGTGTTGGGGACTTCCCCCTAGGTTGTTTTGACATTTTTTATTGTGTGGGTGTCATGTACGTGAGGTGACGAGTACGTACACGGGCCATTTGTTGCTAAAATTCTATTTTTCCTTCACATGCCATAAATCATTTTCCTCTTGTTACATTGCTTAAGGTGTTAGTTGTGTAGTCTAAATTAGGAAAAACATGCCTACCTATTTTATATCAATTCTGCTTATTTGATACATTGTACGCCATGTTTAGTTAAATTTTTCTTCTTTCTCTGCATGTGATTTGTTGAATTGTTTAAATTAAAGCCTTGTCTGACGTTCATTCACATGGCATATTTAAATTGGGGACTACAGATGTATTCTGGGAGATCCCCCTTGTACTGCATATTTATATTGGGGACTACAGACATATTCTGGGAGATCCCCCTTGTACTACATATTTAAATTGGGGATTACAGACATATTCTAGGAGATCCCCCCCTGTACTGCATATTTATATTGGGGGCTACGGATGTATTCTGGGAGATCCCTCATATACTTTATTAAATTGGGGATTACGGACGTATTCTGGAAGATCCCCCATGTACTGCATATTTAATTTGGAACTACGGGACGGTATCCCGGGAGTCTCCGCATTTTGATACGTTGTGTTGAGCCGAGGGCTCTCTCTTTGTTGTTATGTTATAAATTATTTCTTTCAACTGCTTACGGTAAAAATATTTATCTTCTCCACTGTCTTAAACCTTATTATTTAGAAACCCAGTAGAGCCTTAACCTGACCTCGTCACTACTTGACTGGGGTTAGGTTTGGCACTTACTGGGTACCAAATATGGTGTACTCATGCCCTTTCCTGCACATGTTTTTCGCGGGCAGATCCAGGTTCGAGTTGTAAGCCACGTGGCTAGTGGTCGTTGCAGCTGTCATTGAGGAAACCGTAAGGTATTTCTGCCGCATCCGCAGAATCCTCCGAGTCACCTTCTATTCTGGTATATATAGAGATTTTCTATGTATTTTCTATCTCGTTGTTTAAAGCTAATGTAGTATAGAAGCTTGTGACAATAATGTGATATTCCGGGTTTTAGGATTTATACTTGTACATGCCGAGCGGTGATATTATGCTTATGTGGATTTTCATTTCCCTGTCTTTATTTTTATCGCTTTTAATTAAGATTATCCGCAAATTCTAGGCTTACCTAGTCGTAAAGACTAGGTGCCGTCACGATACCTTTCGGAGGGTAAATCGAGTCGTGACAAGCTGGTATTAGAGCGTGTAGGTTCATAGGAGTCACAAGTCACAAGCCAGTTTATTAGAGTCTCGCAGATCGGTACGGAGACGTCCGTATCTATATTCGGGAGGCTATGTAACTGTTAAAAACAATCACATTCTTTTGAATTCCTTATCGTGCTAGTTACTGACATCAAAATTCTAAAACTCAATTCTACTCTTTCTCACAGATGGTGAGGACCCGTACCTGACGGACCGATGATCAGGCACCCGAGCCTCCAGGCAGAGCTGCCAGAGGACGGGGCAGGGGTAGAGGACGAGCACGCGGTGCAGCCCGAGCACCAGCGAGAGCAGCGATAGAGGAGCCCACAGCAGATCTAGGTGGGGGGGTAGGCATAGGAGGTCCCTATTGCTACTCCAGCCCTCCAGGAGACTTTGGCTCAGTTCATGAGCGTTTTCAGCACTCTGGCTCAGGCGGGACTACTTCCGATAGCTCCAGCCACATCTAAGGAAAGGGGAGGGGCACAAAATCCCACAGCCTGTACTCTTGAGCAGAGGGTCTAGGTTGAGCAGGCCCCAGAGTATATTCCTATGCCCTCAGCAGCTCCGGCTCAACATGTATGCTAGGGTAGCTGCTTCTGAGGCAGAGCAGCTCAGACTTGAGAGGTATAGGAAATACCACCCACCTATTTTCAGTGAACTAGCTTCAGATGATACTCTGGGTTTCTTGAGGAGTGTCATCGCATTCTCCGTACTATGGGCATTGTGGAGAAGAGTGGGATTTCTTTCACCGCTTTACAGCTGAGGGGAGCGACCTATCAGTGGTGGCGTGCCTATGAGCTGAGTTTTTTGGACGAGGCAGCTTCACTCACTTGGACTCAGTTCTCGGAGATAATTTTGCGTGAGTATGTTCCCCAGAGCCTCAGGGATGCTTGGCGTGCAAAGTTCGAGCAGTTACGCCAGGGTACTATGATTGTGTCGGAGTATGTCGGAGTATGTCGTTCATTTCAGACTAGAGAGAGAGTTTGACGCTTCATTGAGGGACTTTACCCCGGTATTCGGACCACTATGGCCAGAGAGTTGGAGATGGATATCACTTACCAGCAGGCAGTGAGTGTTTCCCGGAGGATAGAGGGCATGTTTGCTCGGGACAGAGAGGAGAGGGGTGCCAAGAGGTCTCGAGACACTGGTCACTATTCCGGAGCTCGTGCGCCAGCAACACGCTATGGTAAGGGTTTTGTGAGTCGCCCAGTTCATTTAGCTCTTCCAGCGGCCAGTGGTATTCGAGCTTCTCCTAGACCTCAGGAGACTTATTATGCACCGCTAGTATCTAGTAGGCCTCCTGCTCGAGGTGCTATTTCCAGCCAGCCCAGCAGGCCAGTTCAGAGTCAGTAATAGCTGCAGTATCCTCATAGGGGTTGTTTTGAGTGTGGTGACACTCGTCACATGATTAGAGATTGCCCCAAAGCTAGGAGGGGTGCATTATCTCAGACTTATCAGCCTCCACGTGCTCCACCGGGTCCTCCGGCTATTTTTCCAGCCCCAGTTGCTACTGCACCTTCTCAGACAGCTCGAGGTGGAGTTCGGGGAGGTCAAGGTTACCCTAGAGGGGGACTCCAAGTAGGTTTGTTCATAAAAACCAGAAAAACCGAACCAAACCGACCAAAAAAACCGATACTTTTTGTTTGGTTTGGTTTTGGTTTTGCATTTTAAAAACTGATCAAATTTGGTTTGGTTTTGGTTTTAATCAAAAAATAACCGAACCAAACTACCTATAGGTAGCTATTTCAAATTTATTATTACACATATATATGTATATTTTTATACAAATTTTCAAAAAATTTATGGTGAATGTTAATCGTTTGCACTTTTAGTACAATTCTTTACCTTTATATTCTAGTTTGATTGGTAGTTTTCTTTTGTTAAATGTAAGAATCCATTTCATGTATAAAAAAATATTTTTAATTGAGTCCTTAAATTATTCATCACTATTTTTTTATTTTTTTTTTAGTAATCCACTAGGCTGAGCGCCTAGGGCTAGTTTTTATATATTCAAAAATCAAATAATAGGGTAGCATGGTGTCTTACTAGTAGTAAGACAATAAACAATGTGCACTACATCAATCCTATTATCAACTTTGGGCTTATGAGGCTCATAGTTGATATTACAATATGATATCGAACTAAAATTAAGAATAGTAACTACACTATATATAAAGTCTAGCCCAGTACTACCATCTCCGTTTCCACCCAATTGTCTTCCAGTGATCCTCTTTTCCTCTCGTGTTGCCTCTTTATGTATTGTCTGAAAATTCCCTGATTTGCATTTAATGATGTTTGCATGTTCAATCTCTAAACCTGCTGCAAATTGTCTCCAACAAGTGCTTGCCTTTCCTTTTCTCGTCCCTGCTTCCGTTGATATCCTTGAATGAAACATTGATTTTCCTGCTTCGTGGGGTTCCTTGTACTTCCTACCAACTACGCGAGATGAACTTCTTGACAAATCAGTATGTATATCCTCCCTGAATACCTGTCCAATGTGATGTGTCGACTCCAAGACTGGGCAGCGTTCCAGGTGCATTTGATTGCACCTTTGTGGATTACCATCTCCATATGATACTACAGCTAGCCACATGTTATTGAAGCCCTGTTGCACTATTCATCCCTTCACATGTTAAATTGACATTGTGATCATCAAACCAATTATCGTAAGAACGTGTGTATTCATTGGACACATGATTTTTATTTCCAGCTTTGTGCTTCTTCCATTGATGCTTTCCTCATTTGGTTGTACTATGGACTCATGTGAAGAGTATTTTGCCTTGTCATGGTAGGGTGTTAACCCATTTCTCTTTACACCAGCCCGTGGTTCCATACAGTTGAGATGGACCAAGGCTGTTCCAGTGTCGAACCTTTGGCCTCCAATTTCGCATGCTATCCTTGTCTTCTGTGATGTGATCCTTGCTTTGGGAGACCATTCACATGACATAGATGTATGCTGAATTAAGGACCAGGCCCAGGAGGCCTCTAGTTTTTCCTTAATGTTATGCCAATTCCATTGCGTGAATGTGTCTCCCCTCGCCTCTTTCCTCATGTTGATGCTCATATTTGTGCCTACCACCTTTCCTTCCTATAGGTAATGAGTACTTAGTACTAATACCACCCAAAGAAGTCGTAATTGGAGGTAGGATATGAGCATAAAAAGTCCTGCAAAAAAGAGCACAATGTTAGTATCAAAATTCATCACCATGTGCTCCTCCCTAAGGATTTGTTCATGGTGATCCAGTGTTATCTCCAGTTCTCCTCTGTACTTATCATGATCTTGCTACCTTTACCCGTATATATGGACATTGGCTCTTGTCTTCATTCACAATTATTCCCTTGAGAGTCTAGGTGCCAAAACTGACTACACTCAATTTCACCAACGTCAAGAGCATAGTTAGCGAGGTGGTCCGCTAGTTTATTTTCCTCTTTATACGTGTGTGTCACTATATAGTTTTTCCCCTCCCTCAACTGCCTTATCTCCTCTATTTGCTCCACAATATGCCATGGGGGCTTCCACTTACCTTCGACCACATTAAGCAGTAACAATGAATCAGTTTGTAGCCACACTTTCTCATAATTGAACTCTATGCATATTCTCACTGCCTCCAGTAATGCAGTTGCCTCAGCCACCATGTTTGTTACTTCATTAATCTCCCTACCAAGTGCATACAGTAGGTCCCCCGTATCACTCCTAATGCAGACTCCAATGGAGCTCCTGCCTGGGTTACCCCTAGACGCACCATCCGTGTTAACCTTCACCCAATCTTCCCTAGGAAATTCCCAAAGAACTTTATCATACTTCAAGTGAGGCGTATAATTTTCCAGCATTTTCAACAGTTTATCCCATTCATGTGGTACATTTAAGACTCCTGGTTTCCTAACTCTTACAAGAGATTGAAGAGTTGAGGATACTTGGTATATGACCCTACTAATCGAGACTGCCTCACCATACTTGTAACTATTACGCCTTTTCCAAAGTTCCCAAATAATACACGTAGGCAATGCTTGTAGAACTGGTTTCATTCGAGGTAGCACGTTGGCAGTCCAACACTTTGTAATTGCATGATGCAATGTCAAGCCCTCCAAGTTAATTCCAGCCCTTGAGAGAAAATGTTTCCATACGGTTCTGGCAGCAATGGAAGTAAAGAAAACATGGATCAAAGACTCTTGTTTTGGCTCCCTACAACACCAACATTTAGAGGGCATAAAATAACCCAATCTCCTCATGAAATCATCTAATGGTAACTTACCTTTCCACACTTTCCACATGAAGAAAGACACCTTGAAAGGCAATCCTTTGATCCACATCATTTTGTATGCAACACTACTGTGATCCCTCATCCTCACATACTCCCAAGATGACCTTACGCTAAAGTCACCCCGTTTCTCTAACATCCAGTAAGGAACGTCAATAGTGTTCTCCATCACTGGAGGCTTCACCTTCTCCAGTATGTGTAATGCAAACTCTTCAGGTAAACAGCCCAAAATCCTATCAACATCCCAACCATCTACCTCTACCACATCGTATACATTGTTGATGCTTTCATCAATTCCAAATTCCGAAGGAACAAGGAAGTACAGGGCACCCAATCCTGTCCAATTATCATACCAAAAGAGGGAAGATCCCATTTTTGGACGCCACATGATTTGATGTTCAATTGCTTCTCTACACTCTAACATTTTTCTCCAAATATGAGAGCCACGTCTCCATGGAACAATTACTGCATTCAATTTTTTACAATACTTTTGGCATATAAATGAACTCCATAGGCTAGGTTTTGTTCGAAAGTTCCACCATAACTTGCAAAATAAAGCCTTTGATACGTCGTGTAAGGATCTAAACACAATACCTCCTTCCTCACAAGGTCTACATAACGTGTTCCAGGATGCCCAATGTCTAGATATACCTCCAATTGCGCTACTCCAAAAAAATTGTGCGAAAATCTTGTGGAGCTTGTTGATGACATTGTGTGGAGGGTTAACTGCAGATAATAAATGCATAGGCATACTTTGGAGTACATTTGCTATCAAAATTGTCCGGCCTCCTATGGATAACAGTTTTCCTTTCCATCCTTGCAACTTGTCCATAACCTTGGTAATTAAATCTTTGTAGTAGTCCATCTTCCTCCTAGCATAAAAAATGGGACAACCTAAATATGTAAAAGGAAAATCACTCCTTTGAATCCCAGTTACATGTTCAACAGCATCCACAACATCCTCATCGACAAGGTGGTGCATGTATAGTGCAGATTTACTCTTATTCACTAATTGTCCTGATGCCTCCTCATAGGCAGCCAGTACTTGCATCACCAATCTTAGCGACAGTTCATCAGAGGAGGAGAATATTATAGAATCATCCGCGTAGGCCAAATGGTTTATTTTAGGACTCCATTTAGGCATACCAAATCCACGAAAATCCGGGTTCCTATGAAGTGAATTGAGCCCCCTAGACAATGCTTCAGCTGCCAAGATAAACAATGTAGGTGAGAGTGGGTCACCTTGCTTGACACCCCTCGACGATCTAAAAAACCCAAAAGCCTGACCATTGATCAATACAGAGTACCAGTTGTTTGCGACAATTCCATAAACCATACCTATGAACCTCTCTCTGAACCCCATCTTTCTTAGGATCTTTGTTAAGAATAACCACGAGAGTCTATCATATGCCTTTGTCATGTCAAGTTTAATAACTACATTAGGTCCTGCCTTGGTTCGAAGCCTAATGTCAGTTATAATTTCTTGAGTAAGTAGGACATTCTCGACAATACTCCTTCCTTTCACAAACCCGGATTGCTCTACAGAGATAATGTTAGGAAGAATTCCTACTAGCCTTTCATGTACAACTCTTGAGATGATCTTGTTTGAAAAATTGCTCAAGCTAATTGGCCTCAAATCTGAAAAATGTGGATACCTCCTTCTTCTTTGGCAATAGTATGAGGTTTGTGTGAGCTATACACTTGGGCATTTCATGTCCATTAAAGGCAGCTCTTACCATATCGAAAATGTCATCACCTATAATATCCCAACAAGTATGGTAGAAACACCCTGAGAATCCATTCGGACCACTTGCGCTATCACCATTCAATCCATATACTGCCTTCTTCACTTCCTCCTTAGTAGGTTCCTTCATTAATTCATCATTTAGCTCCTGATTAATTAGTGATGGTACATGGTCGAGGATTCTAAAGTCAGTAGGGACGACTGATTCTGAAAACGGCTCTTTGTAAAACTTCAATGCCTCCTCTGCTATGTCATCATCCTCCTCTACCCAGTTACCCTCACTGTTCTGTATCCTCTTGATTTGTAGTCTTTTCCTCCTTCCACTCACGTGAGCGTGGAAGAATTTTGTGTTACGATCTCCATCTTTGAACCACTGCATCCCAGCCTTTTGCCTCCAAAACGCTTCTTCAATTGCTAAGTATTTGATCATTTGGGCTTGCACCCTTTGTAACCTCTCCCTATTCTCTCGTGTGGGGACTGCCTCGAATTGAGCCTCATGGACAGTAACCACTTCTTCCAAGCTTGACAGCTTTTGGAATATATCCCCAAACGTGGCCTTGCTCCAAGTAGTTAGTGCTTTCTTGAGTTTTTTCAATTTGTAATTGAATATTACAAAAGGATTTGCGCTAAAGTCTGCATACCAATTCTCCTTCACTACCTCTTTGAAGTTCTCCTTTTTAATCCAAAAATTAAGAAACCTAAATGCTTTCTTCGCTGGAGTAGCTTCGATGTCATACTTCAACAACATGGGACGATGATCTGACCCAATTTTGGATAGATGTGTTATCTCAAGTCTTGGGAAAGTTTGTTGGAACTTCTGATTGCCCAAGCATCGATCAAGCCTCTTAAAAATACATTCTTCATCCGCTATCCCATTCCACCATGTGAAGACACTACCTTTGAAACCCAAATCTGATAAGTTACACGTATTTATGCAATGTCTAAAATCATCAATCTCGTTCAATGACACTGGAAGCCCCCCAAATTTTTCCTCTTCATCCCAAATAACATTGAAGTCCCCTCCTACTAGCCATGCAATTGTCATATCCATAGCCAAGTTGTATAGTGAGTCCCATAATTCAATTCTTTCAATAGGATCGCACTTTGCATACACTAGCGTCAGTATCATCCAACGTGAGTTTCAGTGTGGAGTAACCTTAATGTAAGTTGTTGTCCCATGTCATATATGACCTCCACTTCTAACACTTCATGAATGAACACCCAAATTTTGTTTGTTACATTGGCCAATGCTTGAGCAAAGCCAATTTTCCTTCGATATTTCTCCAGCTTCCTTGCCTGTTGCTTAGGTTCCATGAGTCTAATGAACTCAAAGTGATGTTGTCTATTCATTGTAATTAATCTCTCAAACGCCTGCATGGTATTCACTGACCGTATATTCCAAATCAGTGCATCCATTAAACAATCGATTTAGACATTGTACTCCTTGTTTGTACCCTAGTTGAAGGTACAATTGATGCTTCCTTGACTTGATCTTTAGCTGCTTTCCTTCTCCCCTTAGGACCTGCTTTTGACTTGTCCAAATGCCTAGGAGAAAGATCCCCTTGCCTCACAATATTTCTGAAATTTTGGGCTATGGATTCTTCATCAAGATCTCTGCCCAGGTCGTCAATCCCTTTACCTTCTTTTTCAATTTCTAGTACCTCATTATTTATCCTCTGAATGCTATCACCTTGTTGCCTTTGCTGCTTCCCTCCTTCCAAAGGAACATTGTTACTAACAATATCTAAGTCATGGTCTTTTTCTAAATGGTTATATCCAGTGTTCGCATTTTCTTTTTCCTTTCCAGTATTGCTATTAGGATTGTCTTCAGTTTCTCCAGTTCCACCTGGATCCCCCATATTCACATTGATTTCCTTAGGATTCCTACTATAGCTCCACTAGGATTGCCTTCCAAAAGTCTATGTTGCTCAATAATTTGTGACTCCTTTACCGCTTTGTCCACCTCTCCCCCTTGAGTAATCTTGGTAAAATGATCATCACCATTAACACTTTGTTCCTCAACTTCAACATCAACATCTGAATCTTTTTCCACCTGCATTCCATCTGGAACCTCATCCACATCTGCATCTACTTCAATTTGATTCACCCATAGCCTTCCTCCTGTCCATCTCACTCTCTCACTTGACTGGAAAATCTCATCAGCATTGCCAACTTCCTTGTATGCCAAATCCTGTTTGTTTGCAAGTGTTCCTTCCACCCTTGTATCCTGAGATGGAACTTCTTGGAAGGAGGTATTGGTTGTCACCATATTACCAACAAAAGCACGATTAACCCACTGAGCCATTTATTCTTTCTTCCTTGCATCATCCTTGCTTCCTTGTTTAGGTGTTATGGAAGGTTTTTTCTGTATATCCTTAGTACCAGTAGCCTTTAAATCCACCACCTGGTTTGATGCAGTCCCACCTTGAGTGTTATTGAAAGCTGGTGCTTGTGCATTTAATATATGGTGATTTGTTGATTTGGCAACCCCATTTCTAGTATCAATAACCGATGGTGTTGTCCCACTTTTCTCCACCAGAGCCAATTCATTATTTTTTCACCTGTTCAACATTCTCCATCTCCAACAGGGCAAACTGATTAGTTGTTCTGATCTGTTGCATTACATTTTGAAGAAGAGGTTGGTGTCCTTTTTCAACAGGGACAATTTCCTTCCCAGTAGTTACATGATCGCTTCCCTGTCTATTACCTTTTTTGATTCATCACTATTTGATTCAATTATCATCAATATTTTAGTAAATAAATAGATTTCTCAAAGGGCAATTGATTTGATAGTGTCACATTGAAAATGTGATCGCCGGAATATGTGTGTGGTAGTGTATGTCTTATATTTAAGAAAAAACCGACAAATAACCGAAAAAACCAAAAAACCGACATACACTGAATCAAGAAAAAACTGACTTAATTGGTTTGGTTTGGTTCTAATATTTGAAAAATCGACTTACTTGGTTTGGTTTCTTTTTAGGGAAAAACCGATCCAAACCGAACCATGAACACCCCTAAGGCCAGGCCAGTACTATGCTCTTCCAGCCCGTTCAGAGGTTGTCGCTTCATATTCAGTCATCACAGGTATTGTCCTTGTCTGTCATAGGGATGCATCATGATTATTTGATCCAGGCTCTACGTATTCATATGTGTCTTCTTATTTTGCTTCACATCTGGGGATATCTCGGGATTCTTTGAGTTTCCCCGTTTATGTTTCTACTCCCGTGGGAGATTCTCTCATTGTGGACCGCGTATATCGGTCGTGTTTGATTGTTATCAGTGGTTTTGAGACTAGAGTCGATTTGTTATTACTCGGTATGGTAGATTTCGATGTTATCTTGGGCATGGATTGGTTGTCGTCCCCATTATGCTATTCTTGATTGTCACGCTAAGACCGTGACGCTGGCTATGCCAGGTTTACCGAGATTAGAGTGGAGAGGTACCTTAGAGTATACTCCCCGCAGAGTCATTTCTTTCCTTAAAGCTCAACAGATGGTTGAGAAGGGGTGTGATGCGTATTTGGCCTATGTGAGAGATGTTAGTGCTGATACCCCTACGGTTGAGTCAGTCCCACTTGTGAGGGACTTCCCTGATGTGTTTCCAACTAATCTTTCGGGTATGCCGACCGACAGAGATATTGATTTCGGCATTTGATTTGTTGCCGGGAACTCAGCCCATTTCCATTCCTCCCTATCGCATGGCTCCTCCTAAGTTGAAGGAGCATTTGCAGGAGTTGCTGGATAAGGGTTTCATCAGACCCAGTGTGTCACCTTGGGGTGCTCCGGTATTATTTGTGAAGAAAAATGATGGTTTATGTGTATGTGTATTGATTATCGGCAGCTGAACAAGGTCACTGTGAAGAACAGGTATCCTTTGCCTTGCATTGATGATCTATTTGACCAGTTACAGGGTGCCATGGTATTTTCCAAGATTGATTTGTGTTCTAGCTATCATCAATTGAAGATTCGTGAGTTGGATTCCCGAAGACTGCCTTCAGGACCAGATATGGTCACTATGAGTTTCTTGTCATGTCATTTGGGCTGATGTCACGCCCCAAAATTGAGGGACGAGGCCGGAGCCTAACGGGTGAACCCAGTCAAGTGGACCTGGATGGCCTTTCCTGCCCAACGTATTACCCCGCGTTCATAACATGCATTATTTCATGTGAGTTAGCCGAGTTTAGATTCAAGGTACATCTTACGACATAATTCCATTTTTCCTATTTTAGCATTTCAACGATTGGTATTCAAACATACATAATACATACATAACTTTCCAATATGATCCACGGTTCCGAGTATATACTGTTACTACCCAAAAATACATATATACACCCACATCATGTCTACGGAGCCTCTACGAATACTAGGGTTTTTACATAACTTGCCGGTAACAAGGCCCCGGCTATACCTTTACAACATAAGCAAAAGAGGGTGGTATGATCCACACACGGCCCCGAGGAGAAGAGGGGCTCACCACAACTGCTGCGGAGATGAAGAGGAGGTACCACTAACGGCGGGCTGAGCTACCTGCTATGGAACCATATACATCCATACAAAAGATGTAGCGCCCCCGGCAAAAGGGACGTTAGTACTGTGGAATAGTACTAGTATGTATGAACAAACTTTATCCCAAGTACAATCTACCAATATACAGATAAGAAAAAGGACAGCAATAGGACCAACAATCAAAACACACGGAAAGAGACAATCAAAGTCAACAATTTTACAATCTCTCCTTTTTCCCTTTCCAACACCACCATATTCACGAGTTTCATCAATTTCATATCAATAGTGAAAAAGATCATTTTTTCCACCCTTATTACCTCGGCCACCCTTATCACCACAACCCACACCTTATTACTTCGTGTTGCGGCGCGCAACCCGACCCCGCCTGACAATTCATATTTCATAACAACAACACCAACAATTTCATCACAAGGGCTTTCCTTTCAAGGATCACAATTCAACAACAACACCAAACAATTTCATCACAAGGGCCTTCCTTTCAAGGATCACAATTTCAACAACAACACCAAACAATTTCATCACAAGGGCCTTCCTTTCAAGGATCACAATTTCAACAACAACACCAAACAATTTCATCACATGGGCCTTCCTTTCAAGGATCACAAATTCACATTTAACAATTCATTTACTTGGGCTCAAGGCACCCCAAACTTTCATCAAGCAGCAATTTACGCACAAGGTGTTGCCATAACCGTTTAACTTATTTACAATGCTTCATATCAATAACTTTAAACAACTACCATCTTTGCACATAATAAGATAGGCATGCCAAGTCACAATTCAAAATCCCATCTAACACAGTGGGGTGGCAATCAGCTAGACAGTCAATTCACATATTTTCATATAAGTACACATACCGTATGCTTGCCACAACAAGAGGGATTTTACAAGAGTTAAAGTTAGCCATACATACCTGGAGTCGAAATCCCTTTTTAACTTTTACTCACAAATCACTGAACCGACTAGTACCGTCAATCTAGTTCACAATTAAACATATTCAACTCAGAATTGGAAATCATGCATACAATCCGGACTCTCTTAAGCATTTTGCCGAGCACTATGTGACCCCATTAGATTGCCAACCCCGTGTTTGTGAAATTTATCCCAAACCACTCCCTCTTACTAGATTAACACCATTATTAAACATGCATGCAAGGTCTTAGTTAATATTTTCAAGAATCAATCCATGCTAATCCTCCCTTTGTTTAAAATTAGAAAATTAATGGAAAAAGGGTTGGGAACCCTTACCTGCTAGAATGAGGAAGAAGGAGATTACTCGAAATATCAGGCCTGAGGGACTTTGAAAATTACTTTGGTGGAAGAACCACTTTCTCTCTCAAGAACTCCCCTTTCCTTCTCTTTATTTTGTTCAGAAGACTTGTTAAAATGAAGGGGTGGGGTGTTTTAATGAACTGGGAGTCGGGTTTTAAAATTAGAAAAATTAGGAGCTCGACACAGGAATGCGGTCAGGAATACGATTGTATTCCTGACATGCGGTCCGCAGACCGGTCGCAGAATGACCCTCAAGATGGGCCAACTTTAAAAACGTATTGTGCAGGTATGCGACCACTATGTGGTCCGCATACACGTTATGCGATCGCATAGTGCGTCGCATAACCTCCCTCACCAAAAACCAATGGGCAAGAATGCGACAATTATGCGGTCCACATAACCAAAATGTGATCGCATACTGGACCGCATAGTTATCCTCAATTTGGGCAGTGGCCTGCCCAGGTATGCGACCATTATGCGGTCTGCATACCCGTTATGTGATCGCATAGTGCGTCGCATAATGCCCAACTTATGGAAAATTACATATTTCAACTTTCGGGGTGTTTTTATTCAAAATAGGTCCGTTTTTTAAGGATTTCTACAGTTATAACAACTCGGGGACTTATTNTTCCCCCCCCCCCCCCCCCCTTAAAAATCATTTGTCCTCGAATGAGGATTTTGTTTGTTTGGTTTTGAAAACATGATATGCAAACTTCCAGATTTACACTAACTCAATATTTTCAGGAAATTTCGCCAGAGTTTTTTATTTGTATTTAGACCTATCTGCCTGTCAGAGAGCCCTCGAAACACATTTTCAAGCATCATTACACAATTTCTGTTATCCCTACAACTGGTATACAATTCATTACCTCAATATTTGCGCATTCCAATCACTTTGACAACTACACATAGTTCATTCTCTTTACATCACAAATTAGCATATGATTCAATTAGTTGTACATACTTGCACATAATTTGGTCATTTTAGTGAGTCCCATACGATTCAATCACCTCAATACACCGTATGTATATTTCAATTAATCATTACCAATCTACACTACTATTAATCATTTGCCTATCACATAAGTTTCACAAACCTTTCATTTACTTCAAGGGTTGTACACTACCCAGTTAACAACATCATATACAATTTTAGCACGCATTGGAAAGTTACAACAATAAGGCAATTAGGGGAAATGGGGTGCCTTTGCACGAATCTGAATACAACATCAAATTGCCTTGGGACAATAGTTCGCACGATCACTACTAGACTTGTTCAAATAGATGGGGATATTTTTCTCTCATTTCTTTCTCTGCTTCCCACGTGTCTTCTTCGACTCGTTGACTTCACTACAACACTTTAACAGAAGCAATCTCTTTGTTTCTCAATTTACGGACTTGCCTATCAAGAATAGCAACCGGAGCCTCTTCGTATGATAACTCTTCATTAACCTCAACAGTCCCAACTGGCACGATGGCGGATGGATCTCCAACCACTTTCCTCAACATAGACACATGGAACACCGGGTGCACTAATGACATTTCAAGGGGCAATTCAAGAATATAAGCCACCCGTCCTATCCTTTGAGCGATATGATATGGCCCGATGTACCTAGGGCTCAACTTCCCTTTCCTCCCAAATCGCATCACTCCCTTCATGGGGGACACCTTTAAGAACACCCAATCATCTACCTGGAACTCCAATTCTCTTCGACGAACATCCGCATATGATTTCTGACGACTCTGAGCAGATTTCAGCCTCTCCTGAATGACTCTAAATTTTTCCATAGCTTGGTGCACAAGATCTGGCCCTAACAATTCCGTCTCACCAGCTTCGAACCATCCAATCGGAGATCTACACCTTTTTCCGTACAGTGCCTCAAATGGGACCATCTGAATACTAGCATGAAAGTTGTTATTGTAAGCAAATTCGATAAGCGGCAAATGGTCATCCCAACTACCTTTGAGATCTAAAGCACAAGCCCGTAACATATCTTCAAGTGTCTGAATAGTCCGCTCCGCTTGACCATCAGTCTGTGGATGGAAAGTCGTGCTGAGATTCACCTGAGTACCCAAACCTTGCTGAAATTTCCTCCAAAAATTAGTTGTGAACTGGGCTCCTCAATCAGAGATAATAGAAACTGGAGTGCCATGAAGTCTGACTATTTCCTTGATATACAACTGAGCATACCGTTCTGCAGTATCGGTGGACTTGACTGGAAAAAAGTGAGTTGATTTGGTGAGTCGATCCACTATCACCCAAATCGAGTCGAACTGGCGCTGAGTGCGAGGTAACCCTACCACGAAATCCATGTTGATCATCTCCCATTTCCACATCGGTATTTCCATAAGCTGAGTTAATCCACCGGGCCATTGATGCTCGGCCTTCACCTGCTGACAATTCGGACATCTAGAAACGAAGTCCGCCACACCCCTCTTCATTCCGCTCCACCAATAAATTTCCCGGAGATCATGATACATTTTTGTAGAGCCTGGGTGCACAGAATGCCTGGAACTATGAGCCTCCGACATTACCCTCTCCCGAAGATTATCCACATCTGGAACACATAGCCTACCTTGACATCGCAATACCCCATCATCGTTGCCGAGTGCAAATGCCGGAATCTTGTTATTCAGAACTGCCTCCTTCAACTGTGCCAATGCTGGATCAATAAACTGCTTTTTCTTTGACTTCCGCTACAAGTGACGATTCTGCTCCATTATGCATCATAACCTCCCCTTCGCCTGAGGTCGAGAGACAAACCTCCAAACTGGCCAATTGATAAACCTCCCGAGCCAAGGGCCTCTGATCCGCTTCCAAATGAGTCAAACTACCCATAGACTTCCGACTGAGAGCGTCGGCCACCACATTCGCCTTTCCTGGATGGTACAAGATGTTCATATAATAATCCTTAAGCAATTCTAACCACCTCCGCTGCCTTAGATTCAGATCCTTCTGCTTGAATAAATATTGAAGACTCTTGTGGTCTGTGAACACGTCCACGTGGACCCCATAAAGATAATGCCACCAAACTTTTAATGCAAACACCACTACCTCGAGCTCCAAATCATGCGTCGGATAATTCTTATCGTGATTCTTGAGTTGCCTTGAAGCATACGCTATAACCTTCCCATGTTGCATCAATACACACCCCAAACCAACCCTTGAAGCATCACAATAAACCACAAATCCCTCGATACCTTCTGGCAAGGTCAATATCTGTGCCGAAGTCAATCTCGACTTCAATTCATGAAAACTCTTCTCACAAGCGTCGGACCACTGGAACTTCACTGCTTTCTGCGTCAATTTAGTCAATGGGGAGGCGAGGGTAGAGAATCCCTCCACAAACCTCCGATAATACCCA
>MDKH01191945.1:0-18949 GCA_005239495.1 Nicotiana undulata | reverse complement strand
AAAAGGGGGATGGGTGTTATATTAGGCTGGAGGTCGTGTTTTAAAATTAAAAAAATTAGAATCCTCGATGTAGGTTTGCGTTCCGGAATGCGATCGCATTCCGGTTATGCGGTCCGCAAACCTGCCGCATACTTTGCCCTGAATTGGGCCAAAAAGAGAAGCAGACTGCCCAGGTATGTGGCAACTATGCGGTCTGCATACCTATTATGCGATCGCATAGTGCGCCGCATAACTCCCTCCACAAAACTCAAGAGCAAGAATGCGACAGCTGTGCAGCCCGCATTCATGAAATGCGATGACATTTTGGGCCCCATAGCTGTCCTCAAATTGGACAGCAATTTGTCCAACTATGCAACCACTATGCGGTTCGCAGACGTGATATGCGATCACATAGTGGACCTGAGATCCGCACACACATGGAAAAAAATTCTATCCTATAAGTCCTAGGTACTTTTCACTCCAAAAACGTCCGATTAAAGAATTACTACAGTTATATCAACAGGGCGACCTACCGGGGCATCATTTTTAGGTAATAAATTTTATGGGTCTTTACAGGCTAGGCACTTACTCAGTACATGGGGTCGGTTGTACTGATACTATACTCTATACTCTTTTGTGCAGATCCAGATACTAGTCATCAGTAGAGATTTTAAAAAGAATAGAAGCAAGGATTTCTCAATTATCACATAGAACACATAAATTCCATAGATAATCCACAAGAGAATCGTACCAGGAAAGCGAACACAAACGGGTCTATCCTATGAAGATTAGAGTTAGCCATACATACCTCGAGTCGGGAGTTTTCCTTAATTGTTATCACAAATCACCGGACCCTCTAGCACCTTCAATCTAATTCACAATGTGACACATTTAAACTTAGAATTAGGAATCATGAACATGTCTTGAACTCATTTGGGCATTTTATCAAACACTATGTGTTACTTTAGATTTCATAACCCCTTTTTAGTGGAAGATTACTCCAACCTACTTCCTTTTACTAGATTATGGTAAATTAATTACGTGCATGCAAGACTCTTAACCCCATCTCCAAGAACTAACCTATGGGTGTTTCATTTCAACTAGAATCTGAGAATTAAGGGTAATGGGGTGGAAGCTTACCTCTTATTGTGAATAAGATGACGTCTTACTCGATCAATTCCAGGCCTAAGTGACGATGGAGAATTAAATTGGTGAAGTTGGGGAGTTTCTCTCTCAAGAACTCACTCTTTCTTCTCTCTAATTTACTAGATTATAGTTAAAAATAAGGGGGATGGGAGTTATATTAGGCTTGGGGTCGAGTTTTAAAATTAGAAAATTAGAAGCCTCGATGTAGGTTTGCGTTCCGGAATGCGATCGCATTCTGGTTATGCGGTCCGCAAACCTGCCACATAATTTGCCCTAAATTGGGCCAAAAAGAGAAGAAGACTGCCCAGGTATGTGGCAACTATGCGGTCCGCATACCTATTATGCGATCGCAAAGTGCGCCGCATAACTCCCTCCGCAAAACTCAAGAGCAAGAATGTGACAACTGTGCAGCCCGCATTCATGAAATGCGATCGCATTTTGGGCCGCATAGCTGTCCTCAATATAGACAACAATCTGTCCAACTATGCGAACACTATGCGGTCCGCAGGCGTGATATGTGATCACATAGTGGACCGAAGATCCGCACACACCTATAAAGGAATTCTATCCTCTAAGTCCTGGGTACGTTTCACTCCAAAAAGGTCCGATTTAAGAATTACTACAGTTATATCAACAGGGTGACCTACCCGAGCATCATTTTTAGTTAAGAAATTTTATGGGTCTTTACAGGCTAGGCACTTACTCAGTACATGGGGTCGGTTGTACTGATACTACACTGTATACTCTTTTGTGCAGATCAGATACTAGTCAGTAGTAGAGATTTTTGAGCAGCCACCTTTTCATTAGGAGACACGAGGTACATTTGTCGGCGTTCGCAAATCTCGAGTGTCTTCTCCTATTTTTATAAAAACTATTTTAGTATATTCAGAACATTACACTATTTCTTTCATCCCAGTATTTGTATTATTCTTTAGTAGTACGTGGATTTTAACACCAGACCCTGGGGGAGTTTTGAGTTATTTATATAATTAGTTCGTGGCTCATTTTATTAAATTGTTTATTCGTTATATTTGGAATTAACCGTTCAAAGTCGTTAGATTTAGTTTATTTTGGGAATTGTTTTGTCATGACTAACATTGGCTTGCCTAGCATGTGTGGTGTTAGGCGCTATCACGATCCCTAAGGTTGGGAATTCGGTTTGTGACAAGTTGGTATTAGAGCACTAGGTTTTTTAGGTCTCACAACTTACGAGCAAGCTTAGTAGAGTCTGGAGAATCGGTACGGAGACGTTTGTACTTATCTCTCAGAGGCTATTGAGTTAGGAAACAACTCTATTTTTATTTTTATTCTATCGTGCGACTCTTGCATCTCAAATACTAATTTTGATTCTTCTGTTCTCTCGCAGATGGCGAGAACACGTGCTTCATCTTCCGCTGACAAGAATTCTAGTCCTCCAACAGAATCAGCTCCTACTAAGGGCAAAGGCCGAGGCAGGGGAATGACCAATCCCGTTTCTCAAGCAACAGCCCCAGCTGTGGAACCTCAGATCGCGATTAATGAAGGAGTTCCAGCTTAGACTGTTCCTGCGGGGCCAACTCAGGTTCCCGAGGGGTTCATTGCTACCCCGGCTCTTCAGAATGTTTTGGTACGTTTAGTGGGCTTGATGGAGAGTGTGGCCCAGAAGGGCACATTCCCTGTCGCAACAGTTGTATCTCAGGCTGGAGGAGGGTTCCAGACTCCTGCTACCCACACTCTAGTTCAGACTACTCCTCAGGTTCAGACCCCAACAGCCAATTCCATTGGGGTAATTCAGCTAGTGGCAGCAGTTCCGCCCGTTAATGGGGCAGCTATTTCTACCAATGCTTTTTGGAGACTTGACAGGTTTATTAATTTATTCCCTGTTCATTTCAGTGGTGCTACTACGGAGGATCCTCTGGAATATCTGGATAGTTTTCATGAGGTATTGCACAATATGGGTATTTTGGGGACCAATGAGGTGATTTTGCATCTTTTCAGATGACTAGTTCAGCCATGAAATGGTGGAGGGACCACTTGTTGACTAGGCCAGTGGGATCACCTGCTCTGACTTGGGATCAATTCTCTCATCTCTTTTTGGAGAAGTTCTTGCTTGTTATTACCCGAGAGGAGAAGCGTCGTCAGTTTGAGCGACTTCAGCAGGGCAGCATGAATGTGACCCAATATGAGACTCATTTCGTGGATTTGGCTAGACATGTTATTCTCTTATTTCTCACAGAGAGAGAGAGGGTCAGACGGTTTATTGATGGCCTTGCTCAGCCCATCAGGTTGTAGATGGACAAGGAGATAGGGACCAAGATTTCTTTACAGGATGCAACTAATATATCTAGGAGGGTTGAGTCAGTTCTTGGGATAGGAGGTCCAGGGTCAGACATGAGACCTCGTTATTCCGGTGGTTTCAGTGGTTCCTCATCTGGAGGCAGAACTTCGTTTAGTAGAGGCCATTCTTCCAGGCCATTCCATTAAGCACTACAGGCTTCAAAAGGTACTTTTGAAGGTCGTAGTTCTTATATGACCCCATCTACTCAGCCAGTCTATAGTGCACCTTCAGCTCCTATTAGAGCACCTCCTCTGCAGAGTGTTCCGCATGGTCAGCCGGTTCATCCGAGTCAGTAGACTGTTCAGCAGGGATGTTTCGGGTGTGTTGAATATGGGCATGTCTGGAGGACTTGTCTGAAATACGCAGGTAATCAGTTTCAGCAGCAGGGGTTCTCGTGCTATAGTTCCAGCACCAGCTCCAGTACCACCTGCCCAACCGGCAAGGGGTAGGGGTCATGTAGTTAGAGGTACATGCCATAATGTTAGAGGTGGAGGTCAGCCCGCAAGAGGTGGAGGTCCTCCTAGAGATGTGGTTCAGGGTGGCGAGGCCCAACCCCGACTATATGCATTTCTAGCTAGACCTGAGGCAGAGTCCTCCGACGCTGTTATTACATGTATCATCTCAGTTTGTGATAGTGCTGCTTCAGTTTTGTTTGATCAGGGGTCTACTTATTCGTATGTTTCATCCTATTTTGCCTCGTATTTGAATGTGCCCCGTGAGCCCTTGAGTGTTCCTGTTTATGTGTCTACACCGGTGGGGGATGCTATTGTGGTAGATCGAGTATATCGTTCGTGCGTGGCAGTCATTAAAAGTCTTGAAACTAGTGTGGATCTTTTACTTCTAGACATGGTCAATTTTGATGTTATATTGGGCATGGATTGGTTGTCGCCCTATTAGGCCATCTTTGGACTGTCACGCCAAGACAGTTACTTTAGCCTTACCAGGGTTGCTCGATTTGAATGGAAAGGGACTCCTGGTCATTCTCCCAGCTGGGTAATTTCATATGCTAAGGATCACCGCATGGTGGAAAAAGGATGTTTGGCTTATTTGGCTTATATTGGTGATCCCGATGCCGAGGTTTCTTCCCTAGAGTCAGTTCCTATCGTGAGTGAATTTCTTGAGGTATTTTCTGTAGACCTGTCGGGGATGCCACCCGACAGGGATATTGATTTTTGTATTGATGTGGCTCCAGGAACTCAGCCCATTTCCATTCCTCCATATCGGATGGCCCCACCAGAATTGAAAGAGTTGAAAGAACAGTTGCAAGACTTGCTAGATAAGGGTTTTACGACCTAGTGTCTTGCCTTGGGGTGCACCGATTTTGTTTGTAAAGAAGAAAGATGGGTTGATGAGAATGTGTATAGATTACCGGCAGCTGAATAAAGTTACTATCAAGAATAAATATCCGTTGCCCAGAATTGATGACCTATTTGATCAACTTCAGGGTGCTAGAGTGTTTTTGAAAGTTGATTTGAGATTGAGCTACCATCAGTTGAAGATTAGGGCGTCCGATATTCCTAAGACAGCCTTTCGGACGAGGTTTAGGCATTATGAATTTTTGGTTATGTATTTTGGGTTGACTAATGCTCCAACAGCCTTTATGGATTTGATGAATCGGGTTTTGAAGCCTCATCTAGACTCTTTTGTGATCGTGTTCATTGATGACATTCTTATATACTCCCGCAGTCGGGAAGAGCATGAGCAGCACCTCCGTATAGGACTCCAGACTTTGAGAGATAATCAATTGTATGCAAAAATGTGCGTTCTGGTTAGATTCAGTAGCCTTCTTGGGCCATATCGTATCAATTGAGGGTATTCAGGTTGATCCTAAGAAGATAGGGGCAATCAGGACTGGCCTAGACCCACTACATCTACGGAGATTAGCAATTTCTTGGGTTTGGCAGGTTATTACCGTCGTTTTGTGGAGGGGTTCTCATCTATAGCAACCCCAATGACTACATTGACCCAGAAAGATGCCCCATTTAAATGGTCAGATGAGTACAAGGGGAGCTTTCAGATGCTCAAGACCGCATTGACTTCAGCACCGGTGTTGGTGTTACAATCAGGTTTGGGTTCTTTCGCGGTATATTGTGACGCTTCCCGAGTTGGACTTGGAGCAGTATTGATACAGGATGGAAGGGTGATTGCATATGCATCTCTATAGTTGAAAGTCCATGAGAAGAATTATCCTGTTCATGACTTAGAGTTGGCAGCCATTGTTCATGCATTGAAAATTTGGAGGCACTATCTTTATGGCGTGCCGTGTGAGGTTTTCACTGACCATCGTAGTCTTTAGTACTTGTTCAAGCAGAAAGATCTAAATTTGAGGCAGTGGAGATTTTTGGAGCTACTGAAGGACTATGATGTTACCATATTATATCATCCAGGGAAGGCTAACGTGGTGGCCGATGCATTGAGTAGGAAGGCTGTGAGTATGGGCAGCCTTGCGTATATTCCAGTGGTGAGAGATCGTTAGCTTCAGACATTCAGACGTTGGCTAATCAGTTCGTGAGGTTGGATATTTCCCCAAGCAGTTTTCTAGCATGTAGAGTCGCTCGGTCTTCGCTAATTGAGCGTATCCGGCATTGGTAGGATGATGACCCACATTTGGCGGTTCTTAGGGACACAGTTCAGCACGGTGGTTCCAAGCAGGTTACAGTTAGATATGAATGGTGTTTTGAGGATGCAGGGTCGTTTATGTGTGCCTAATATTGATGGCCTTCGTGAGTTGATCCTTGAGGAGGCTCACAATTCTAAGTATTCTATTCACCCAGGTGCAGCCAAAATGTACCAAGATTTGAGGCAACATTATTGGTGGAAAATGATGAAAAAGGAAATTGTTGCGTATGTGGCTCGTTGCTTAAATTGTCAGCAGGTAAAGTATGAGCATCAGAGACCCGGTGGTTTTCTACAGCAGATAAACATTCCTGAGTGGAAGTGGGAGCGTATCACTATGGACTTCGCTTTTGGGCTCCCACAGACTTAGAGGAAATTTGACGCAATTTGGGTTATTGTTGATAGGCTGACTAAATCAGCACATTTCATTCCTATGGAAAGTACTTATACTTCAGAGCGGTAGGCTGAGTTATATATTCGGGTGATTGTTCGCCTGCATGGCGTGCCCATGTCAATCATTTCAGATCAGGGTACGCAGTTTACTTCACACTTTTGGAGGGCAGTTCAGCGTGAGTTGATTACCCGAGTAGATTTGAGTACAACATTTCACCCTCAGACTGACGGGCAGTCCGAGTGTACCATTCAAATATTGGAGGATATGCTTCGTGCTTGTGTTATAGACTTTGGAGGTTCGTGGAATCAGTTCTTTTCGTTAGCGGAGTTTGCTTAAAATAATAGTTATCAGTCGAGCATTCAGATGGCCCCTTATGAGGCATTATATGGTAGACGGTGTAGATCGCTAGTTGGATGGTTTGAGCCGGGAGAGGCTTGGTTACTAGATATAGACTTAGTTCAGAAGAGACTTCATGCAGCTCAGTCTAGGAAAAAGAGTTATGCAGATCGTAAGGTCCGTGACATGGCATTCATGGTTGGAGAGAGAGTATTGCTTCGTGTGTCGCCCATGAAGGGTGTTATGAGATTTTGGGAAGAAGAGTAAGTTGAGCCCTAGGTATATCGGGTCGTTTGAGATTCTTGATAGAATGGGAGAGGTAGCTTATAGACTCGCGTTGCCTCCAGGGTTATCCTCAGTTCATCCGGTATTCCATGTGTCTATGCTCCGGAAATATCATGGTGACCCGTCCCACATGTTAGATTTAAGCTTTGTCCAACTGGACAAGGACTTGACTTATGAAGAGGAGCCGGTAGCTATTCTAGACCGACAGGTTTGTCAGTTGAGATCTAAGAGTTACCTTTCAGTTCGAGTGCAGTGGAGAGGCCAGCCCGTTGAGACAGCTACATGGGAGTCCGAGTCAGACATGCAGAGTAGATATTCACACTTGTTCACCATTTCAGGTAATTTTCTATGTCCGTTCAAGGACGAACATTTGTTTTAGAGGCGGAGATTGTGATGACCCAAGGGGTCATTTTATGAATTTAGACTCTGTTCCATGCTTAATAGCCATACAAAGGCTAATTTTAAATACCTCAATTTGTGTGCGCAGTCCGGGCGTGAAACCGGAAAGCTTTTGTGTTAAAGGATGAGAAATAGAAATTTCTAGAGTTAAAATATTATTATAGTTGACTTTGGTCAACATTTTGAGTAAACGGACCCGGATCGGTGTTTCGACGATCCCGGGAGGTCCGTAGTAAAATATGGGACTTGGGCGTATGCCCGAAAATTAATTCCGAGGTCCCAAGCCTTAGAAAATAATTTTTGAAGAAACTTGTTCTGCTGGTTAATTAAAGAAATAAAGAAATGAAATAATATGTGAAATATATGATATCGGGCCCGTAATTTGGTTCCGGGGCCCGGAACAAGTTCGTTATGTTATGTAAGTCCTATTTGTCAAGTTTCATGAGAATCTGAGTTGATTGGTGTAATTCGGACATCAGGTTGAAAAGTTAGAAATTTGAGTGTTCTTGAGGAAATCTTGAGTTTTTAGGCTAAATCTGTATTTTGATGTTATTTTCATGATTTGATCGCACGAACAAGTCCGTATGATATTTTTAGACTTTTGTGCATGTTTGGTTTGGAGCCACGAAGGCTTGGGTGAGTTTCGGATAGGCTACGGAGTGTCTAGACCTAGAAAAATACCCCAACAGCTGAACATCTAGTGTGCAGGCCTAAGATCTTTCAAATGCGAGGTCAGGCTTCACAAATGCGAAGCCAATGGCCATCTTCCGATCTCGCAAATGCGAGGTCCTGGGTCGCAAATGGGAAAGACCCTGTTCGCAAATGCGATGTGACGACCCAGCCGGTCGTTTTGCGTATTACCACCCCGTTCCCTTAAATGAAACCTTCCATAGCGCCTACTCGTGCTTTATGACTTGCGGGAGCGGTGGTTCGGGATTTGGAAGTGATTTGAGTGGTTTAGGAACACTTGGTTCCTTAAGGTTGGCCTATTTGGCCAAGTTTGACTTCGCTCAACATTTTGAGCAAACGACCTCGGAATCGAGTTCTGACAACTCCAGTAGCTCCGTATGATGATTTCGGACTTGGGCGTATGTTCGACTCGGGTTTCTAAGGACCCGGGAGCATTTCGGCGCCCGAAATGGAAATCAGGGTTTCCTTAAGTTTGGAATTTGGCTTGAAACGGGACTTTATGCTATCGAGGTCCAAACGGAATTCCAGGATCGGGAATGGTTTCGTATAGTCATTTATGACTTGTCTGCAAAATTTGAGGTCATTCCGAGTAGTATAGACCCGTTCGGCACAATGAAATGAATTCTAGAAATTTCAAAGTTATTAAGTTATGATTTCAGGGGTTTTGGAGGGTGATTTTGAGTTTTAGCGATATTATGAGTGTTCCGTAGGCTCGAGCAAGCCCGTATAATGATTTGGGACCCTAAGGTATGTTTTGACGGGGGCTCGGGTGGGCCCAGATGCCTCCCGGACCCCGCACGAGGCCAAAAACTAGCAAAAACTATTGCTGGTGCAGCTACTTCTGGTGTGACCGCACCTGCGGTCTCTCAGTCGCAGGTGCGAGTCCGCACCTGCGGTCCAGCCTTCGCAGGTGCGACCCCCATCGCAGGCGCGTCGCTTCTTCCGCATGAGCAGGACCGCTGGTGCGGACTCCTTCTCTGCAGGTGCGATGCCCAGGGTCCCAGGCCCTTTTTCGCAGGGGCGATGATATTCTCGCAGGTGCGAGACAGCACCTACGATCCCAAGGTCGCAGGTGCGGAAATCACTGTTGCCAGCCCTTTAAATGTCCAAAAATACGGGTTTTCTTCATTTTTATCCACCATCAACCTCCATTAGAGAGAATCCAAGTTTGAGCAACACCTCCCACGACCACCCACTGTAGAGGTAAGTAATTCTCTTCTATTTTTTCACTATTATGCATAGAATTCAATGGGTTTAATTCCTAAAGAATAAAAAATCATAAATTTTGGATAGAAATTTTAGGGCTTTGAATAAATTGGTGAAATATTCATTTGAGGCTATGAATCCTTGTATAAATCACATAACTTCGATCCTTAGACTTCGGGTAGGTGATTCCTTCAAGAATATTCGAAATCCAAACGTGTGGGCCCGGGGTCGAAATTCCGAAAATGGTCGAGAATTCTTAATTTTAGGACTTCTTGTTAATTCTTCTTCTTGGAACCTAAATTAATTCAATTATACCATGTTTGGTTAGTTGCGAGCCGGCGAGGGTAAATTTCGGAGATTCGGGCGCATCCTTGATCCGAGGGGTGATATCGTCACGAGGTGAGTCTCCTTTCCAAACTTGTAAGGGAGAAATGTCCCTGTAGGTTGCTTGTTTGCTATGTGTACATGTTAAGGGGGACGCGTACGTACCAAGTGACGAGAGTCCATACGTGGCGACTATATGGCTATGTCGGGTAGCCGTAAGACCCACGAGCATGCCATTTCGTGCCTTATTTGAACCATTGTATGTATTATAAATTGTGTTTATTGTTGAAATGACATGAGAGAGGTAAAAATATGATGATGTAAATCCTAATTGGCTATCAGTGATATGATATTGACACAATCTTGTTGAGTTCACGGTCGAGTCAGTACTGGTAGGTACCTACATGTGAATACTATTACTATCGAGTCAGCATACGAGTCGCAGGCATGATGCACGATCGTGGGGAGCTTATTACTATCGAGTCAGCACACGAGTCGCATGCATGATGCGCGATCGTGGGGAGTTTATTACTATCGATTCAGCACACGAGTAGCAGGCATGACGTGCGATCGTGGGGAGCTTATTACCATCGAGTCAGCACACGAGTCGCATGTATGATTCGCGATCGTGGGGAGCTTATTCCCTCAGTCCTTATGACTCCGACCGGTGGTCTTGTCCGTGTCGGTATATGTACACTTGAGTCTGGATCACATATGACAGTATTGGCAAGGTATTGTTGAATAAGAGGAATTGGTACTTGGTTTTCTTACTTGTGTTACATTATATGTTCATATACTTACTGTTTACTGTTTCACATGCCTATTGCTTTAGCCTTATCTCATTTTATATTATGTTGCTGGACCTTAGTGAGTATCTAGTCGACCTTTCGTCACTACTTCTTCGAGTTTAGACGGGATACTTACTGGGTACATATTTATATATATGTACTAATGCTGCACTTTCTTTCCTTTTCTGTACTTGACTGTACAGGTCCGGAGGGTGGTCCATCTGATTTTCAGGCTGGTGCTAGATATTGATAGCGTGGTCATACTTCACGGTGAGCCGCTTTCTTGGTGACTTCCTAGTAGCAACCTGGAGTTTCTTTTGTTATACTCTCTGTCTATTTCTTTCAGACTGAGACCCTGTATATATTGTAGTCCTTGTATATTCAGTAGTTGCCCGTGACACTAGTGACACTAGTTCCTGGCACACACGCGGTATATATTTTGGGTTTTGGGTTGTATATCTATGTATATGTTTTATTTCGGCATTGTATTTACTATGATTTTACCTTCACTCAAGGCTAGTATCATGTTAGTTGTTTTAAACTTGTAATTATTGATTTGTTTGATCGAATGCGAAGGGTATCACTTAGTGAAGGTTATATCGGCTTGCCTAACCCCGTTGTTGGGCCCCATCGCGACTTGAATTAGGATTTGGGTCGTGACAACGTGGTATCAGAGCTTTAGGTTCACGTAGTCTCACGAGTCACGGGCAGACCCAATAGAGTCTTGCGGATCGATACGGAGACGTCTGTACATATCTTTAGGAGGCTATAGGGTGTTAAGAAACTCCTTTTGTTCATATCCTATCATGCAATCAATGATGTACTCAAACTTGATCTTCTATTCTCACACAGATGGTGAGGATGCGTGCTTCTCATGTACCTGATCCGGGAGAGGCCGCTACCCCCGCCACTCGAGGCCGTGGTGGGGGTAGGGGTAGGGTACCTGCCCGAGTTAGAGGACGAGGACATCCCAGAGTCGTACCAGTTGCACCACCTGAGGATCCTATTATTGAGGAGCAGGATGAGTTGCCTCCAGTTGCTCCTGCTCCAGCAGACTTTATGATGTCGCCAGGCTTCCAGGAGGTTATGGGCCGCATGTTGAGGTTTATAGACACTATGTCCCAGGCAGGGGTACTTCCATCAGATCCTGCTACTTCTCAGGCAAGAGGGGGAGTTCAGACCCCTACCGCTCAGGCCAAAGGATCGGAAGCAGCACATCCTATTCCGGGTACACCGCCCGTGATTGGAGTTCAGCCTATAGTAGCACAGCCAGAGCCCAGGCCCATTGCAAAGGGCGACCAGCAGAAGTTACTAGACAGATGGACTAGAATTCGTCCTCCAGGCTTCGGGGGCGAGCAGGGTGAGGATGCCCAGGATTTCATCGACAGGTGCAAGGACAGACTGCACAATATGAGGATATTGGAGTCACACGGGGTAGATTTCACCACTTTCCAGTTAGAGGGCAGAGCTCGCAGATGGTGGCAGTCTTATGTGCTCAGTAGGCCAGCAGGTTCTCCACCAGTTACTTGGGAGAAGTTTACACAGCTATTTCTGGACAGATACCTTCCACCGTCTGAGAGGGAGGAGCTTCGGGGTATGTTTGAGAGGTTAGAGTAGGGACAGATGTCCGTGACTGACTATGAGGTGAGGTTTTCAGAGTTATCCCGCCATGCCCTTATGATATTGCCCACTGATGCTGAGAGGGTGCGACGGTTTGTGGCAGGCTTACATCCAGGTATCAGGACCTCCATAGCTAGAGAGGTAGAGATGGGTACCCCATTCCAGCTAGTAGTCGAGATAGCTCAATGGATCGAGGGTTACCGTACGAGGAGCAGGGAGCAGGGCCAGTCAAGTCAGCAAGGTCAGCAGGATAAGAGGGCTAGATTCATAGGTGACTTCAGGGATGCTCCAGCTAGGGGCAGAGGTCAGTTCAGTAGGCCTTCATATTTAGCACCTCCATTTCCTCCCAGGGGTGTCTCAGTGAGGCCTCAGTTCACTGTCATGCCAGAGCGCTCCTACTGTCCTCCAGCCATTCACAGTCCATCCAGTGGTTACTCCAGCCGTCAGAGATCCTCTGGTTCCTATTTCAGTGCTGTGACAGATGATTCTTATCGCATTCCAGCCATTCGGGACTCTTATTCTTCAGGCCAGCAAGATATGTCACATCTGAGATGTTACGAGTATGGGGACTTAGGCCACATGAAGAGGGATTGCCCCCGCTTTAGGGGCAAGGCCGTTCAGCAGAGTCACCAGCCTATGGGTCTCGCACCAGCAGTTCAACCACCTAGGGGTGGAGGTCAGATTGGAAGGGGCCGTCCTAGAGGGAGAGGCCAGTCAGGAGGGTGTCATTCAGCTCCAGCTCTTCCTGGGGGAGTTCAGTCATCAGGTGCTACATCCAGGTTCTATTCTATTCCGGCCAAGGCAGACGCAGTGCCCTCAGACGCTGTGATTATAGGTATTATTTCAGTCTGTGGTAGAGAGGCTTCAGTGCTATTTGATCCAGGGTCTACATATTCATATATCTCAGCATTATTTTCCCATTTTCTGGATGTTGTTTGTGAGTCCTTGGGTTATCCTTTGTATGTGTCCACTCCTGTGGGCGATTCTGTAGTGGTAGACCGGGTCTACCGAGCTTTTGTGATGGCTTTTTGGGGTCTGGAGACCAGGGTAGACCTGTTATTGCTTGATATGGTTGATTTCGAGGTTATTTTGGGCATGGATTGGCTATCTCCTTATCATGCTGTGTTGGATTGCCATGCCAAGACAGTTACGTTAGCCATGCGTGAGTCGCTGAGATTGGAGTGGAGGGGTTCTTCAGTTAGTGCATTCAGCAGGGTCATTTCTTTTATGAAGGCTCGGCACATGGTCGAGAAAGGGTGTTTGTCTTACCTTGCTTATGTGCGGGACACCACCGCCGAGTCTCCTACCATTGATTCAGTACCGGTTGTTCGGGAGTTTCCAGATGTGTTTCCTGCAGATCTTCCAGGCATGCCTCCAGATCGAGATATTGACTTCTGTATTGATTTGGCTCCAGATACTCAGCCTATTTCCATTCCTCCGTATCGTATGGATCCTAAGGAGCTAAAAGAGTTGAAGGAGCAGCTTGAGGAGTTATTGGCCAAGGGATTCATCAGGCCAAGTGTGTCGTCGTGGGGTGATCCAGTATTATTTGTGAAGAAGAAGGATGGGTCCATGCGGATGTGCATTGATTACCGCCAGTTGAATAAAGTGACCATCAAGAATAAGTACCCTCTGCCGCGCATTGATGATTTGTTTGATCAGCTATAGGGTGCTTGTGTGTTCTCTAAGATTGATCTGAGGTTAGGCTATCACCAGTTGAGGATTCAGGCTTCAGACGTTTCGAAGACTGCATTCCGCACCAGATATGGTCACTATGTTTTCTAGTGATGTCCTTTGGCTTGACTAATGCCCCAACAACATTTATAGATTTGATGAATAGGGTATTCAGGCCATATATTGACTCTTGTGTTATTGTTTTCATTGATGATATATTGATCTACTCACAGAGTCTCTGTGAGCATGAGCAACATCTGAGAATTGTGCTTCAGACCTTGCGAGAGCAGAAGCTATTTGCTAAGTTCTCTAAGTGCGAGTTTTGGCTGGAGTCCGTGGCATTTCTGGGGCATGTGGTTTCAGGAGAGGGTATCAAGGTTGATCCTCAGAAGATAAAGGCAGTTCAGAGTTGGCCGCGTCCTACCTCAGTTTCAGAGATCAAGAGCTTTCTAGGTTTAGCAGGCTATTACCGTTGGTTCGTGGAGGGGTTTTCTTCTATTGCAGCCCCATTGACCAGATTGACTCAGAAGAATGCCCCATTTCGATGGTCCGACGACTGTGAGGTGAGCTTTCAGAAGCTCAAATCAGCATTGACCTCAACTCCAGTTCTATCATTGCCTTCCGAGTCAGGGTCGTATACTGTATATTGTGATGCTTCACGCATCGGGTTAGGATGTGTGTTGATGAAGGATGGCAGAGTTATTGTTTATGCTTCGCGCCAGCTGAAGGTTCATGAGAAGAACTATCCTGTGCACGACTTGGAGTTGGCAGTGATTGTTCATGCTTTGAAGATTTGGCGACACTACTTATATGGCGTGTCTTGTGAGGTCTACACTGACCATCGCAGTTTGCAACATTTATTTTAGCAGAAGGACCTTAATCTGAGGCAGCGAATATGGCTTGAGTTGTTAAAACACTATGATCTTACTATTCTGTATCACCCGGGCAAGGCAAAAGTAGTGGCAGATGCTTTGAGCAGGAGAGCATCGAGTATGGGCAGTTTAGCTTACATTGCAGCGGAGGAGAGACCTCTAGCCTTGGACATTCAGTCCTTGGCCAATCGCCTGGTGAGATTGGATCTTTCTGAGCCTCGTCGAGTTCTAGCTCATGTGGTTTCTCAGTCTTCGTTATTGGGAGAGATCAAGGCTCGACAATTTGATGACCCGTGTTTGGCACAAATTCGAGATACCGTGGTCCAGGGTAGGGCCAAGGATGTTACCTTGGGCGAGGATGGTGTTCTGAGACTCCATGGCAGATTGTGTGTTCCTGATATTGATGGCCTAAGGGAGAGGATTCTAGCAGAGGCGCACAGTTCGAGGTATTCTACTCATCCAGGGGCGACGAAGATGTACCGTGATATGAGGCAGCATTACTGGTGGAGGCGGATGAATAAGGATATTGTGCAGTATGTAGCTCGGTGCCTTAATTGTCAGTAGGTCAAATACGAGCATCAGAGGCCAGGGGGCCTACTTCAACAGATGCCCATTCCGGAGTGGAAGTGGGAGCGCATCACCATGGACTTTGTAGTTGGGTTGCCTCAGACATTGGGGAAGATTGACGCGGTTTGGGTCATTGTTGATAGACTGACCAAATCATTGCATTTCATTCCTGTGGCTACAACTTATACTTCAGAGAGGCTGGCTCAGATTTTCATGAGAGAGATTGACCGACTGCATGGTGTGCCGGTGTCTATCATCTCAGATCGAGGTCCTCAGTTCACCTCGCACTTCTGGAGAGCTTTGCACAGTGAGATGGGCACTCAGATAGACCTCAGTTCAGCATTTCATCCTCAGACTGATGGCCAGTCAGAGCGTACGGTTCAGATATTAGAGGATATGCTCAGGGCCTGTGTGATTGATTTTGGAGGTCAGTGGGACCAGTTCTTGCCTTTGGCGGAGTTTGCGTACAATAATAGCTATCAGTCCAGCATCGAGATGGCTCCATTTGAGGCTCTATATGGTCGGCGATGTCGTTCTCCCATTGGGTGGTTTGAGCCTGGCGAGGCCAAGTTATATAGCACAGATCTGGTGAGAGATGCCTCGGAGAGACTGAAGGTGATTCAGGAGAGGCTTCGCACAATTCAGTCTAGGCAGAAGAGCTACGCGGATCAGCGGGCGCGTGATATAGCATTCATTGAGGGAGACAAGGTCCTGCTGAAGGTTTCGCCGATGAAGGGCGTCATGAGATTCAGGGAGAAAGGCAAGCTAAGCCCCAGGTTTATTGGTCCTCTCGAGGTGTTGAAGCGGGTCGGAGAGGTTGCTTATGAGCTTGCTTTACCTCCAGCCTTATCAGATGTTCATCCAGTTTTCCACGTATCCATGCTTCGGAGGTATCACGCCGACTCCTCTCACGTGAATGATTATAGCACTACAGTTGGACGAGCAGTTGAGTTACGAGGAAGAGCCAGTGGCCATTATTGATAGACAGGACCGCCGGTTGAGGTCCAAGACAGTTTTTGCGGTTAAGGTTCAGTGGAGGGGCCATCCAGCCGAGGAGGCGACTTGGGAGTCCGAGGAGGACACGCAGAGCAGATATCCGCAGCTTTTCAGCACTTCAGGTACAATTCTAGACCCGTTAGAGGACGAACATTTATTTAAGAGGGGGAGAATGTGATGACCCAGCCGGTCGTTTTACGTATTACGACCCTGTTCCCTTAAATGAAACCTTCCATAGCGGCTACTCGTGCTTTATGACTTACAGGAGTGGGTGGTTTGGGATTTGGAAATGATTTGAGTGGTTTAGGAAAACTTGGCTCCTTAAGGTTGGCCTATTTGGCCAAGTTTGACTTCGGTCAACATTTTGAGAAAACGACCTCCGAATCGAGTTCTGACAGCTCCAGTAGCTCTGTATGATGATTTCAGACTTGGGCGTATGTTCGACTCGGGTGTCTGACGACCCAGGAGCATTTCGGCGCCCGAAATGGAAATCAGGATTTCCTTAAGTTTGGAATTTGGCTTGAAACGCGACTTTATGATATCGAGGACCGAATGGAATGCCGGGATCGAGAACGGTTCTGTAAAGTAATTTATGACTTGTATGCAAAACTTGAGGTCATTCCGAGTAGTAAAGATCCGTTCGGCGCAGTGAAATGAATTCTAGAAATTTCAAAGTTATTAAGTTATGATTTCAGTGGTTTTGGAAGGTGATTTTGAGTTTTAGCTATTTTTGAGTGTTCCGTAGGCTCGAGCAAGTCCGTATAATTATTTGGGACCTGTTGGTATGTTTTGACGGGGGCTCGGGTGGGCCCAGGTGCCTCCCAGACCCCGCACGAGGCCAAAAACCAGCAAAAACCATTGCTGGTGCAGCTACTTCTGGTGTGACCGCACCTGCGGTCTCTCAGTCGCAGGTGCGAGTCCTCACCTGCGGTCCAGCCTTCACAGGTGCGACCCCCATCGCAGGCGCGACCCTTCTTTCGCAGGACCGGGACCGCTGATGCGGACTCCTTCTCTGCAGGTGCGCTGCCCAAGGTCCCAGGCCCTTTTCCGCAGGGGCGATGATATTGTCGCAGGTGCGAGACCGCACCTACGGTCCCAAGGTCGCAGGTGCGGAAATCACTGTTGCCAGCCCCTTTAAAGGTCCAAAAATACGGGTTTTCTTCATTTTTATCCACCATCAACCTCCATTAGAGAGCATCCAAGTTTGAGCAACACCTCCCACGACCACCCACTGTAGAGGTAAGTAATTCTCTTCTATTTTTTCACTATTATGCATAGAATTCAATGGGTTTAATTTCTAAAGAATCAAAAATCATAAAATTTGAATAGAAATTCTAGGGCTTTGAATAAATTGGTGAATTATTCATTTGAGGCTATGAATCCTTGTATAAATCACATAACTTCGATCCTTAGACTTCGGGTAGGTGATTCTTTCAAGAATTTTCGAAATCCAAACGTGCGGGCCCGGGGTCGAAATTCCGGAAATGGTCGAGAATGCTTAATTTTAGGACTTCTTGTTAATTCTTCTTCTTGGAACCTAAATTAATTCAAATATACCATGTTTGGCTAGTTGCGAGTCGTCGAGGGTGAATTTCGGAGATTCGGGCGCATCCTTGATCCGAGGGGTGATATCGTCACGAGGTGAGTCTCCTTTCCAAACTTGTAAGGGAGAAATGTCCCCGTAGGTTTCTTGTTTGCTATGTGTACATGTTTAGGGGGACGCGTACGTACCAAGTGACGAGAGTCCATACGTGGCGACTATATGGCTATGTCGGGTAGCCGTAGGACCCACGAGCATGCCATTTCGTGCCTTATTTTAACCATTGTATGTATTATAAATTGTGTTTATTGTTGAAATGACATGGGAGAGGTAAAAATATGATGATGTAAATCCTAATTGGCTATCAGTGATATGATATTGGCACAATCCTGTTGAGTTCACGGTCGAGTCGGTACCAGTAGGTACCTACATGTGAATACTATTACTATCGAGTCAGCACACGAGTCGCAGGCATGATGCACGATCGTGGGGAGCTTATTACTACCGAGTCAGCACACGAGTCACAAGCATGATGCGCGATCGTGGGGAGCTTATTACTATCGAGTCAGCACACAAGTCGTAGGCATGATGCGCGATCGTGGGGAGCTTATTACCATCGAGTCAGCACACGAGTCGCAGGTTTGATTCGCGATCATGGGAGCTTATGACCTCAGTCCTTATGACCTACCTTATGACTCCGGCCGGTGGTTTTGTCCGTGTCGGTATATGTACACTTGAGTCTGGATCACATATGACAGTATTGGCAAGGTATTGTTGAATAAGAGGAATTGGTACTTGGTGTTCTTACTTGTGTTACATTATGTGTTCATATACTTGCTGTTTACTGTTTTGCATGCCTATTGCTTTAGCCTTATCTCATTCTATATTATGTTGCTGTACCTTAGTGAGTATCTAGTCGACCTCTCGTCACTACTTATTCGAGTTTAGACGGGATACTCACTGGGTACATATTTATATATATGTACTCATGCTGTACTTTCTTTCCTTTTCTGTACTTGACTGTACAGGTCCGAAGGCTGGTCCATCTGATTTTCAGGCCGGTGCTAGATGTTGATAGCGTGGTCATACTTCACGGTGAGCCGCTTTCCTTGCGACTTCCTAGCAGCACCCTATAAATTCTTTTGTTATACTCTCTGTCTATTTCATTCAGACTGAGACCCTGTATATATTGTAGTCATT
>ML260477.1:14277-67518 GCA_005239495.1 Nicotiana undulata | reverse complement strand
ATATGTATTTTCTACAGTTGTATCTATGTAGCCGCCCGTTGACACTGTGAGACTAGTCCTGGCACACACTTGTTGTAGTTGTCGGGGTTGTATATATATATTGGGCCTAGCTGTGGTTCAGCTTGTTTCTACGGCCTTGCCCCATGTCGTTATTGTATTCCGCACTTTCATTGTTGTTGTTGTTCGTTGGCTTGCCTAACGCCATCTTTAGGCGCCATCACGACCTGGACCGGTTTTGGGTCGTGACACTCTAATCTCCATAGAATAAATTTGGTGATGCTAAAAATGTATGGTATGAATTCCCTTGTTTGATTCTATAAGGAGTAAATGGGTTCGGTATGTTAAGTTGAGAAGCTCTTGCTTTCATGTCATTCTATGTTACTACCATGTCATTATGTTAATTGAAAGTATGAATTATGATCATTATGCTCTTTCTTTTACTATGTGTACGACTCATCTTATGTGATGGTTTTGGTCAATGGGAAGGATGAATATATGATATGGTTGAAGAGAGGAATATAACCTAAAAGGGTAAATATTCCCTAGTGCCAAGAACTATGAACCAAAGGATGAAAAGAGATGTGAACTAAAGGATTAAAATATATGAGATGTGAACTAAAAGGTTCAAAGATGATATGGTTATGTCCTAGAGTGAGATGGCTTAGCCGATCAGGCGGAGATCGTACTCCATGATGTACACATGGTGGTAATTATGAAAGTATGATATTGATGATGTCTCATTGTTCCGAGTGGGATGGCTTAGCCGATCGGGCGGAGATCGGACTCCTGTCGCGCCCCCCTTTTCCCCAACACTCATTTCGGGGCCGGTTTAAAAGGGTTTATGACATTTGTTGGGACAACTCATTCCTTTTGGGAAAGGGGTTTGCATGTTCTGAAGAGTCGCCACCTAGCGATTTTAAGGTGCATTAGGGCACCTATTGGGGGTTCATTTACAAGTAAATTTGACAACCAGAGACAGGGTAAGGGCTTGAAATTATCCTAAGGAGAGGGTGTTAGGAACCCCTCAGGATCCACAAGTGTGGTTCCAGACCAAATAACATTTGTGAATTTGTACAACTAGCAAGTAAACAATTAATGTCCAAATAGTAGGGGATTTTTAAATGTACATAGCCTAAGCACACATATGTTACTAGTTTGAAAATATTTAATAGCTAATAGGTTTTGAAAAGGATTATAGTCTAAACATGTCTATAAAGTAGGGGTATCCTAGGTTTGTTTATAATATGGATCACATCAATGCAATACCCTGTATGACACTCCTCAAAGAGGGGCTACACGTGGTATTAGCGCACCGGTCATCATATCCATATCTACCCTTTCCCATCCCGTAAAGGTAATTATAGAGAGTGTTGGTCACGACCTCTATTGCATGCTGTTACCCGCCCCTTCCTATTAGTCCCAGAGGAGTTTAGGAATTCTATCCTATGAGGGAGGTTCTAGGCAGACCCTCATGTTTAAAGGTAAAATACTGAAGCGACATATAGAAAACCGGTAGGGCTTTAGATAAGGGGATAACATGTAAATAAGAAAGGGCTCAAGTACCTCCACATATAAATACAAAGAATCAGCATGACTCAAACACAATTAAGGTCTGGGTTCATATCCTAAAGCACGGTATCTAGGAGCAGAAAAATTGAGATTCACACCATGTTTATCACAGAACTCAGTGAACTTTGCATTCTCAAACTCAGTACCATGGTCAGATCTAATGGATGCTAGTTGATGTCTTAATTGATTCTGAATCTTCTTTACAAATGAGGTGAACATTTCAAATGCTTCATCCTCAGATGCCAAGAACAAGATCCAAGTGAACCTTGAGAAATCATCTACTAGTACCATAACATATCTCTTTCCACCTCTACTTAGAGTTCTCATGGGACCACAGAGATCCATATGAACCAGTTCCAACGGCCTGGTGGTACTGACCATTTTCTTACTTTTGAAAGAAGATCTTACCTGCTTCCCCCTTGCACATGCCTTACAAACCTTGTCTTCCTTGAACTTAATGGTAGGAAGCCCTAACACTAAGTCTGTAGAGATCAACTTGTTCAGTTGAGTTAGACTTGCATGACCAAGTCTTTTGTGCTGTAGGAGGGGATCACTGTCCAACACACTAAGGCAAGTGAGTTCATTGTCAGACAGTGTGGACAAGTCAATTACATAGATATTGTTCATTCTTTTTCCCTGCAAGACAGTCTTGTCAGTAAGCAAGTTGATCACAAAACATTTCATGGAAGTAAAAGCGACAAGGTTACCTCTGTCACACAGTTGTGACACACTGATAAGGCTATATTTCAAGCCATCTATCAGATACAGCCTGACCCCTATTATTTCAAAGGAGCCATATTAAAGCATCAGAAGACTTATTCCACTTACGTGTTCTATCAAATTGATGTTTGACTTTGCCAAGTTCTTCTTTAAGAGACTTTATCTGCTCATCTTTGGCAGACGTTTGATCTTTCAATTTACCTAAGTCTTATTCTAGCTTCGCATGAGAGTGATCAATTACCTTTTTACTGGATCCTAGTCTTAACTTTAAATTTTCAGATTTTAGTTCTAGAATCTCAGTTTCGAGTGGTTGAACCTGGTTCATCGAGACAGTGTTTTTCTTTTCAGATTCACTGACTCTTATTTCCAGGTCCATGCATTTTGCTCTCTGCATTGCACACTCTTTACATAGTTGATCTTTCTCTTTAGAGTTCTCTTCAGAATCATTAATGAAGTCAAGTAGCAACTCAAAGAGTTTCTCCTTAGATAGAAACATTATTTTTGTGAGATGTGAGATACTTACCTGTGGTTCTTCATAAGTCTCCTCATCAGATTCTCCAATTTCCATGATAGCTTGATCTTCTGTCTCACCATCTTCTAATTCTTCATCTGAACTTTACCCCCAAGCAGCAACCATAGCCTTTGTAGTAGTTTTCTTGGGTTGGACCAGTTCCTTCTTCCTGTTCTTTCTTTCATATCTCTCCTTCCTCCATTCTACTTCCCACTGGGGGCAGTTCTTGATGAGATGATCAGTTTTTCCACACTTGTAGCATCCCTCATTAGCTGGCCTTTCAGGAGCCTTTGCCTTGTTGAAGTTTCTCCCTCTAGAGATGCCTTTCTTTCTCACAAGAAAGTTTCTGAATTCTTTGGTAATCATGGCTATCTCATCATCCTCAAGATATACTCCCTCTGTGATCCTTAGTGCTAGACTTCTTTCTTTCTTTGGAGCATCCATTTTCATGGTCTGCCTTCTGAGTTCATAAGCAGTAAGGTTGCCAATCAACTCATCTAGTCTAAGGGTTGCCATATTTTTGGATTCCTGAATGGCAGTTATCTTGCTTTCCCAGGAGATAGGCAGAACCCTTGTCAAAATCTTCTCAACCTTGTCTTCTTCAAGGATGACTCTTCCAAGAGACTTGAGTTCATTAGTCAAGGTTGTGAACCTTGTGTACATCTCCTGAATTGTTTCACCTTCCTTCATAGTGAAGTTTTCATACTGAGAGTATAGCAATGTACCTCTAGACCTCTTCACTTGAGTTGTTCCTTCATGTGCCACTTGTAGAGTATCCCAGATTTCCTTGGCAGTGGTGCAGCTTTGGATTCTGCTGTATTCATCTGGGCCTAGTCCACACACTAGCCACTTCTTGGCCTTGGCATTCTTCTCCCATTTCTTCAGATCCTCAGCTGTGCAGTCAGCCCTAGTTTTAGGCACATCTACTCCTTCAGCAGTTTTCTTCATTGTTGCAAGTGGTCCATCAGTGACTATGTCCCAGAGTTCATAGTCCTCTCCAATAAGGTGATCCTTCATTCTATTCTTCCACCACGAATAGTACTGGTCGTTGAAGAGTGGTGGTCTTGCAGTTGATTGTCCTTCCCAGTTACCAGGTGGTGCACTCATCTTGATCTTTTCCTAGGTGTTAGCCTCTTCAAGGATAACCTACTCTATACCAATTGATGTTTTAGACTTCAATACTACACAATATTATAAGTTAATTGTGCAGTACCCAATTTTCGAGTGCTGTCTAATAAGAAGAACCTGGTTCTTCTTAATCTACTACTTACTACAGTTTGCGGAATAATTAAGCAGTAATAGTAAAGACACATGGACTTTTACGTGGAAAAAACCTGGCTCAAAAGGTGAAAAAACCATGACCTACTCCTCAGTAGGATTTGCTCAAACTCTTCACGAGACACTGAGCCAAAACGGACTTACAAAATAAACTCTTTTGTATCAACTAGCCTCTAGCTAATTTCTACAGAATTCAAGCTAACTCTAACTTGATCAATTTGTACCTATTACAATTTGCTTCTAATAAAGCTGATAAGATACAATATTTAAACTCCCACTACAATCAACTAGACTCGATATACAGACAATGAAACTATTCTTCTAGTTGAACTGTAGCCTTTGTATCGCACAACAATTCTGCTTGCAAAACCTCTGGAACATTTGCTTCAGAACTTGATTCACTTTTGTACTTGTGCATCACCACTTTCAGCCATAATACTTTGATTATTTATAGAGGCCGTTTGTTGAGTCCATGATACAATTCTGATCCAACTCTTCCTTGGTAGACAAGTTTGATTGTAACCCAACTTCCTTCCTCTATTCCCGTCCTAGCTGAAATCAACTTCTGTCTTTTCTATCAATTTGCAACCTTTTTGTCTTAGGAGACATTCTCTTAGTTCTTTGATATTTAGTAAACACTAATATCTCCTAGACTTGTATTATTTGCGATCCAATTGCTTCATACAGAAGTGTGTGCTTTGATGGACCTGGTTCAACTGGACACCTGTTGTCAATCTTCAAAACCCATTCAGTGACATGGGCCAACATAATGCCACAAATTTTGTGCTACCCAAGTCAAAGTTCAACATGTGTGTTCCAATAGAGAATATCGGTCCTCGTACAGAGTGAACTTCTTGCTGAGATAATAAATAGATTGCTCCTTCCTTCCTGTTTCATCATGCTTCCCCAGAACGCAGCCGGAAGCTCCATCTAACACTACACGGTAGAGTAGTAAAGGTCTACCTGGTTCAGGTGGTACTAGGACTGGTGGTGTTGACATGTATTCCTTAATCCTGTCAAAGGCCCTTTGGCATTCTTCGGTCCACTTGGTCGCGACATCCTTCTTCAGCATCTTGAAGATAGGCTCACATACAACTGTAGACTATGCTATGAACCGACTGATGTAGTTGAGACATCCTAAGAAACTCATCACGTCTTTCTTGTTCCTTGGAGGTGGTATTTCTTTGATGGTTTTGACTTTTGACGGATCAAGTTCTATTCCTCGACGGCTGACAATGAACCCGAGCAACTTCCACGCAGGAACCCCGAATGCACACTTTGCGGGGTTTAGTTTCAGATTGTATTTCCGCAATCTATTGAAGAAATTCCTCAGATATTCTATGTGGTCTGCATCTTTCTTGGACTTTATAATGACGTCATCCACATATACCTCGACCTCCTTGTGTATCATATCATGGAAGATAGTGGTCATAACTCTCATATAGGTGGCCACAACATTCTTTAGGCCGAACGACATCATCTTATAGCAGTATACTCCCCATGGCGTAATGAAGGCCATTTTCCTCATCCATCAAGATCTGATGGTATCCAGCAAAGCAATTCACGAACGATTGTAGCTCATGCTTGGCGCAATTGTCAATCAGGATGTGTATGTTCGGCAAAGGGAAGTCGTCTTTCGGATTGGCCCGGTTGAGATCCTGGTAGTCGACACAGACTCTGACCTTCCCATCTTTCTTTCGTACTAGCATAATGTTATATAACCATGTCGGATACTCCACAACCCTGATTACCTTAGCGTTGATCTTCTTGGTGACTTCTTCATTGATTTTCTAACTCATGTCGGGTTTGAATGAGATTTTGCTTTACCGGTGGACACAATGGATTGGTTGGCAGTTTGTGAGTCACAATGGATGTACTTAGACCAGTCATGTCATCGTACGACCATGCGAATATGTCTTCATACTCCTTTAGAAATTCTGTGTATTCCTTCTTCTCTAACGACGACAAATGAATGTTGATGCGATTTTCCTTAACATTTCCTGAATCTCCTAAGTTGACGACTTCGGTCTCATCCAGGTTGGATTTAGGTCTGTTTTCAAAGTTCTAAACTTCTTTGACAATCTCTTCAAGTATAACATCTTCTTCTGAATCAATGTCCGTTTGTTGCGTTGTCTCGTTGCATGTCACAATCATTGGTTCATCAAGATAAGTAATAGTAATACTGTATAGATAAAGTTGTGAGAGAAAAACAACAGTAATAAATATTGATTCATAAAACTTAAAAGTGCTTTGATAAATTGGTTAAATGTTTTTGTTAAAGATCTTATTGTAGGAACTGAAAAAAGCGAAAAGAAAATCATTTAGTAAAAACAATGAACAATGCTTGTTTTAGCCTTGCTAACCCGAGGCTCGTCGAGCTCTGGCTGTTATGACGGTCCAATTCTTGAGATATGCCCCTCTACTCACGGCCTGTATGGAAGTTTTTTCCTCCCCCTCCTCCTCGATAATAACACAACAATCCATGTCACTGTCCTCCAGGAATAAGTTCCTCAATGCTGCAAGTGCTTCTTCTTCCTCTGACCCATAGATGATGCCGACCTGCTGAAAGGTCTGCTCCAACTGTGGTATTGGCTGTTCCAAAGGGTAATAAGGACCACACCAAGGTGGCAACCAGTTCTTTAATTCTTCCCAAGTATATTTGTATCCCAGACCGAAGGTGGTGCCATGTTTCTTGATTTTTATGGGTTTGGAGATTCCTTGGAGGTTCTTGCCTAGTCCTTTACCTGGATCATACCCTCACCAGTTCATCATGCTTGCGATCTTTCTATCCCACCATTTGTCCTTATCTATGGCATTGGCCCGTTCGATGTGATGATAAGTCTCTCCACCCAGCTTCCTTCTTCCTTCGACCACTGGAATAGTCTGGCGATTGTATATAGGGTTTGCTTCCATCGCCATGAATGATTACCTCTTGGTGATTCCATTCAAACTTTACTGCCTGATGCAGTGTTGATGCTACGTCCCCAACAACATGTATCCATGGCCGTCCTAATAGCAAGTTGTACGACGCCGGTACATCTATTACTTGAAAGTCAACTTCGAACCAAGTTAGTCCCATCTGCAAGTACAAGCTAATCTCACCAATAGTGGACCTATGAGATCTATCAAAATCTTTCACATTTATCGCTCCATCTCTTTTCTCATGCAGCCCTTTTCCCAATTTCTTGAGCGTTATCAACGGACAGATATTGAGACTGGATCCTCTGTCGATCAGAATTTTGGTGATGAAATAGTCTTCGCATTGCACAGTGATGTGCGGAGCTTTGTTATGACCCAGCCCCTCAGGAGGCAACTCGTCCTCAATAAAGGCGATCTTATGAATTTCCAACTTGGCCCACCATATTGGCCATTTCCCCACTAGTGATATTATTCGGCACGTACGCTTCATTCTACACTTTCAACAAAGCATTTCTATGCGCCTCTGAAATTTGCAGCAGGTAAAGAATGGATATCTGAACTGGCGTCTTTTTCAACTGGTCGATGACAGAATACTTCTTGGCCTGTACTTTCCTCCAGAGGTTGTCTGGACCTGTCTCGATAATGGGTGGCCTGTTGGAAGCTTGCTTGCTTGATTCATCCAGATGTTCCAGCATGTAGACTCTGCCAGTTCTTGTCATACCCTGTGCCGCAGTAGCTTCCTCAATCTTGACCTTGCCTTTCCTTCTTGCCTCAGCCACATAATCCCATGGCACAACATTTGTATAGAAGGGTGGCATGGTTGATATTGCCACTGTAATCGGTGCAACTACCCTTACTTCGAATGGAATATGTGCCTTAGGTGGCAGAACTACAACCTCAAATGGTGCGGGTACATTTGCCGGTGGCATGACTTCGACCTCAATTGGTGCCGGTGTTTTTGCGGGTGGCGCTGCTTCAAACTCAAGAGGTACAAACATATCCACCTCAACATTCTCAAACGGGTGAATCTGGACTATGATTGGGTTGAGAGTAACCACTGGTTTCTTTGGGTCATCGCCTTCTACGATCAATCCGATTAACCCCTCGAGATCCCAATCTTCTTCGATTTCAATCATGTGGATGCCTCAACCTTTATTTTCTGGAAGAGGTTTGTTGCGGACGTTTGGAGTGGATTCCTTTGCCACAATGATCTTGTTATCAATCAAGGACTGTATCTTGTCCTTCAAAGAGCGGCATTCATCGATGGTGTGTACTTTCATGCCGGAGTGGTATGCACAGGACTTGTTTTGGTTAGCCCACTAGGAAGGATTCTCAAAGGTCACATCAGGGATGGGGGTGACATAACCAGCAACCTTTAGTTTCTCATACAGCTGGTCGATCGGTTTGGCGATGGCAGTGTATTTTTTTGGAGGTCTGCGATCAAAATTAGGCCGGGGTCTAGGGAGATTTTGGATTGCATGGGGTGATTGATAATGGGATGGCTGAGAGTTGTAAGTGTGGTAAACAGGAGCGGGTTGGGAGTATCTGGGTGAAGTAGGTTGATATGTAGGTGGTGGAGATGATTGGTAGGTTAGTGGAGCTTGGTATGATGGTGAGGGTGCTTGGTAATTTGGGGTCGGTTGATATGTGAGTGGAGGTGTAGGGTAGGTTTGGTCTTTAAGTGGAGATTTGGTTCTTTGTGCAACCATCACGGCTTCCACATCCCTTTTCTTGGACACACCACCAGATTGTAGGGCCTTGTTTGTAGCTTGCAAAGCTTCTAAGTTAGTAACCATACCACTCTTGATTCCTTCTTCCATCCTTTCACCCAATTTGATAATGTCGGAGGACTTGTAGTTCTCAATCACATTCAACCGCTCATAGTATTGTGGATCTTGAGCGCCAATGAAGAACTTATTCATCTGTTCCTCGTCCAAGCCGAGCTTGACCTTAGCAGCTACGGACCTCTGGCGAGTAACATACTCGCGAAATGTTTCTGTGGGCTTCGTCTTCAAATTCTATATGTAGAACACGTCTGGTGCGTTCTCTGTTTTAAATCTGAACCTGTCCATGAAGTCAGATGCCATGCTCACCCAATTCGTCCATTTCCTGGGATCTTTGCTGATGTACCATGATAGTGCATCTCCTTTCAAGATCCTCATAAATAGCTTCATGCGGATCCTCTCATCTTTCCCCACTCCAACCAGCTTGTCACAGTAGGTCCTCAGATGGACCCTTGGATCGCCTGTACCATCAAAGATTTTGAACTTAGGAGGTTTGTACCCCTCGAGCAGTTCGACATCGGTCTGTATGCAGAGATCCTCAAAGTTCAGCCCCTCGACTCCCTTGCTTCCCTCAACGCCTTGAACTCGGCTGGTCAGTTTCTTAAGTTCCTCGGCCAAGTTCCTGATAAGCAGATCCTTTTTGTTAGACTCAGGTGTGTATGAGATAGGTTGAGCGGAGTGTGGCATGGTCTCTACGTAGATAGGATTGTTGTGATGGCCCGGTGCATGGGTGTAGAAATGGTCATTTGTGGAGTTATGAGGTTCTGGGATAAGTAGTGGAGTATTATTAGGAGTACAGCAGGTATTACATTGTGTTGGGACGGATTGGTTCTTTGGTGGAATGGTGTGATGATGAGCTGCAGGATGATTTTGCTTCTTTGGGATGTTTTGAGGAGGTGTAGAATTCTAGGCGTTGGGGAGATTGACGTCTGAGACGCTGAGGGTGAATGACAGGTTTGCCATATTTCGAACCTGATCAAGATCCTCTTCGAACTTCAATATTTTCTGTTCAAGTTGTGACATATTCTCGTTCGGAACCCGAATACCCTGGACATCAGTGGCCTCTACCCATTCAACTGTGTTTTCCTTCCTGATGTTTCCTGAATCTTCCATTTTCTTTTATCCATTGTTCTTGCCTTTGGGAGGACTAGGAGGAGGAGAGGGTGGAGGGCCCCTGGATCTTGTGAGATAAGATGATGATGCCAGAGTGCACGGACTAATCTTTGGGGAGGGGAATAGTAAAAGAAAGAAAACAAAAACAAAACAAAAGGTAACCAAGTCAGTGAGGATTATGAAAAGTATAGCAATATTTAAACACATAGTGCGGGAATGTAAAACGCGTCCTAATTTGGAAACCTCTTTGTGCCCGAGGTAGGCCTAGCGACAAATTGATTTGGAGAACTTGACATGCTAAATGCCTCATTTCATTGATGAAAATATACAAATCCCAAAATGACACTAAATAAGCACGAAATAAAGTCACTACTGGCCATTGGCCTTATTACATCAATAAAACGGAAAAGGAAAATCCTATCTATTTGGTACTAGAAAGGCCTTCCCCAGGCTCGACATTCTTTATTCCTTCGAACAGATTCCCCAGCTCGCGAAGTCCTAGCAACAGATATGATCTGGCTAGATGTCCACCTTCGGTCCCTTTAGCCCTTTGACAGTGTTCAACCCTCTTGATGAATTTTCCTTCCAGCTCGACTATGCCTCGCTCTAAGTATCCCAGCTTTCTATTGGTGCTAATGGCCATGTCTTTCCATTCCTCAATCAGCTTTTTGTTGGATTCGTGTATCTCGCGGTGCTCGTTCTCGCATTAACGGATCCTCTTACGCAACTGATTGTACTTGACTTGAGCCTTGGCCTTTTCGTCTATGATCCTGTGACCTCGAACAAACCCCGATTTACCCAGACCATCCCAATTATCTTCCAACCAACCTGAATAGAAAGGGGTGCAGCCAGCGTGATAACTGTCTAGATCAATGGTGTCTTTCTCCATTATGATCTTACAGTGCCACATGTGTTGAGCGTGGCACTCGTGAGGACTATCATTATTCTGAAAGTCAGCCCGAAAATGACTCATCTTGTCAACCCTTGGTATGACTTATTTCCTACCCGCTTGTCTCATAACCCGGAGAGGGACGTAAGGATATGTTCCTCTAAGGTCAATCAGTATCAGGAATGGTGCATCTCTGGACCGGACAATGAACTCTTCTGTCGGAAACCACTCGGACATCCATTGGACTTGTTCCTCAGTCAAATTATCGAAGAACTCAACCCACTCTTTGGCATTCTCAGGCTGAGCAAACATATCGGGGATGTAAGTCATTCGCTTCGGATGGTGGAAAGCGATGTGGTTATTCCACGCCCTTCGCTGAAACTCTTGTCGGTACTGTCCCTTTTGGATATGTTCTAAGAGCCAGAGCTGTAGTAATAAGTTGCAGCCCTCGAAGTGTTTTGCTCCCCTTTGGCACTTCTTTAAGGCTCACTATATGTCTGAAATGATCATAGAAACAATGCTGAAGTTTTGCCCACCAATTCCCTCCATTAGTGTCTTGGTTACCATAGCAAACCTAGTATGGATTCTTTCTTTCTTCATTGGAAATACAATCAGGCCCAGGAAGCAAACCATGAAACGAACACCCTACGGTGAATGTGTCCCAAGGATGTGATGGAGAATTCATCATGGAAGGTACAATATGATTTTCTATGGCTTTATCTTTCATACAAGTAGTCGAAAGGGATGTATGATTCCTTCAGACACCCTAACTCAGTGTTCTTCTTCAAACCCATCATCTTTAAGAAGCCCTTGTCGGTGCGGTTTTCAGGCATTAGCAAACCTGGAGTTTCCCAAACTAGACCGGCTAATCCTCCTATTTCCTCTAACAATGGTGTCATTTCAATGTCCCCGAAGTGGAAGACATCCCTTTCAAAATCCCAGAATAAGGTGGCAGCCTCTATCATCATGTTATTAGGTTGGATGTCCAGGAGGGACGGTAGATTACCCAGATATTTCTTGATGAGTGTTTTGTCGCTAGAATGTAGATCTTCCCACCAATTCAGCAATTTTGGATGGATGTTGGTGACCATGCCGAATCTGGGGACTTCGTGCCTCATTATTTCTACAAGGCAAATAGGATTAGAACCTGACCCCCACCAGAATCGTCTATTTAATATCAATGATTAGCATGTAAGCATTTAATTCTCCAAATAAATGCACAGAACACGATGATGTCCGTTTGGGTTTATGGTAACCCGATGGACTTTGGACAAGGCTATCTTAAAGGCTATTGTGCGGACAACACGTTAGCCTGGCTAGGTTTGACCATGACGCATGCAACAGTATAATGGAGTAAGGTTTCTATGAGGTTTTAGACCGATACCCTTAAGCGGACAACTCAAGGGGGAAAGGTACGGAACCGTTGACTGCATCGCTGATCGACTAGTTTTACCGCAAATAAGCCTTTCTGAATTTAGGGGATAATGATATAGGAAGGGCGCAACCACTCATCAAGAGTTTCTATAGGATTTTGTTTGGCACGAATGGAGTATGAATGTAGGATTATGGATAATGCAATAAAAAGTAAACATGTAGTCACATATTTGCACGTTATGAAAGCAGTAAATACAGAAGTTTATAATTTAAAATGATTACAAAGGAAGGAAACAAGAAAGATATGTCAGTTACTTTTGAAGAAAATCAAACGCTTAAAGGAAATAAACAAGTAATTGCACATAGGAAGAGGTACAAATTCACAAAGAAATTTGAAATGGTAAAAGCCTGAAAAATCCCCAGCAGAGTCGCCATGCTGTCGCGCCCCCTTTTTCCCCAACACTCCTTTCGGGGCCGGTTTAAAAGGGTTTATGACATTGGTTGGGTCAACTCATTCCTTTGGGAAAAGGGTTTGCATGTTTCGAAGAGTCGCCACCTAACGATTTTAAGGTGCGTTAGGGCACCTATTGGGGGTTCATTTACACCTAAATTTGACAACCAAAGACAGGGTAAGGGCTTGAAATTATCCTAAGGGGAAGATGTTAGGCACCCCTCAGGATCCACAAGTGTGGTTCCCGGCAAAATAGCATTTGTGAATTTGTATAACTAGCAAGTAAACAATTAATGTCCAAAGAGTAGGGGATTTTGAAATGTTTATAGCCTAAGCACACATATATTACTAGTTTGAAAATATTTAATAGCTAATAGGTTTTGAAAAGGATTATAGTCTAAACATTTCTATAAGGTAGGGGTATCCTAGGTTTGTTTATAATATGGATCACATCAATGCAATTCCCGGTATGACACTCCTCAAAGAGGGGCTACACGTGGTATTAGCGCACCGGTCATCATATCCATATCTACCATTTCTCATCCTGTAAAGGTAATTATAGCGAGTGTTGGTCACGACCTATATTGCATGCTGTTACCCGCCCCTTCCTATTAGTCCCGGAGGAGTTTAGGACTTTTATCCTATGAATGAGGTTCTAGGCAGACCCTCAGGTTTAAAGGCAAAATATTGAAGCAACATACAGAAAACAGATAGGACTGCAGATAAGGGGATAACAAGTAAACAAGAAAGGGCTCAAGTACCTCCACAGATAAATACAAAGAATCAGCATGACTCAAACACAGTTAAGGTCAGGGTTCATATCCTAAATCACGGTATCTATGTGATAATAACAAAGAGGCATATTTATTGCATAACTCAGAGAGGAAGTCTTAATCCGGTTTTGCCTATTGATTCTAAGCATGCTGATAGTTAGACAGTGCACATGTAAGAAGCGCATTCCAATTTTAACAGCCTTAATTACCTAAGGCTTGCCTAGGCATAGCATGATACTTAATTATTACCAGAATTATTAAATAAAACAGTATGTTCTAGGTTTGCAAGAGACACATGATTGTTTTCCAGTTTATTTAAACTTGGGAGGGAGACTGTTTTATACCCTTTTCGTGCATCAATAGTTTAATTAGGTGTGATTGAGCGAGTGTGCATGATATTAGATGAAAATTCCTAATGGAGGATTTCTAAATGGTCAACATGGTTTCAAAATATTCAGGGTTCCTAGACATGATTTCTAAAGATTACTGAGTTGTTAAGCCGAATCTATATAGCGGCAATGTACATTGGTTGTCCTAGGAGCAAGATTTCTGAATGATAAATATGTATACATGTCAATTGAGATGCTGAAACAGTAATCCTAAGAGCATGGTATCTAGTGCAAATATTAGAATTTATGGTTTCATAGAGCGTGAATGCATATAAGTAACAATTTTTTATTGATGCTATTTATTAACCTAAGAGCAGGATATTTAAGTGATCACCATAAGCACAGATGAACAGTATACATGGGATCCTAGGAACATGATATCTAGTATGACACGGATGTACATATAATAAAAAGTCCTAAGGCATGATTTCTACCCATTGATAATTAGATAATATATAGCTACCTTCCCCGTTTCACTAGCCATCCCCAATATTTGTTTACAATAAATTATTACAGACCATTGAGCATGAATTACATAATTGAAATAAGAAAAATAAGTTATTCTATAGAGAGCATACAGATAGGCCCAAATCCTCCAGAACCTCATTGCAATATGGTGTTTCACAACATTTCTCATAATCCAGGTGTGTTAGAGTTCCCTAAGGACCTCAAGGGGCCCCGGGCAGTGCTCACACCTAGATTTCATAGCCATAGCAGAGTAAGTGCAGTGTGGAAGGGCCAGCCTTAGTGTGTTAGAGTTCAGAGGGAGATCAAGAGTCCCAAAGCAGTGCTCACACTAAAAGGGCAGAACTTAAGGGTCTAAGAGTAGAGTGAGAGTACTTGACATAGTTTTGAAAAGTTTTAGTAGGAAAATGATTTGAGAAGGAGACTTGTCAAAATATAGTTGTAAAATTAACAGAGAGAGTCATTCAATAAAACAATTTTGAAAAGGTAATTGACATGCTAAATACAGGACCAGGATAAGTCCAAGAACATCCAAAGAGCACAGAACCAGGACAGGCTCAGCAACACAAAGCCTCACACAGGGGCAATGGGATTGGGGACACATAATGCCCAGATTAGTGAACATGTAACATGCAGAAGTAGGCATAGGTTCAGAATGAGAAGCTCTTAAGGGGTTCATGGGATTGGGATACAACATAGTACAAGATTATACTAGGCATAACAACATCAAAACAACTTAAAGTAGTGTCAGCAGAGGCATTCCCTAACTAAACAACCAGTACACAAGTATAGAAATAAGAGAATCATATTGAGACAGGTTGTGGGAACATGCTGAACATAAAAACCTAGGACATAACGTAGCATACTAAATGAAGCAATGGGGACAAGAGTTTAATTGCATGTTGAACAACAAAACAGTAGATAGAAGAATATTAGAAACACAATGAATTGAAATAGCAAAAGAAACATATTGGTTTGGGAAACTTGAATTGAAATTAGAACATACCAGTGAAGAAGATAGTAAACACAAAGTAGAGGATACAAGAGCATAGTAGTTAGCCATGGCTTGCAGCCGGCTAACATAGAACAGTATTGGGCGTGACAGAAAGAGAGCAGAGAGTTTTTAGTTGTGAGAGAGAGATATTGAACTAGTTTGTGTTCGTGTTGTGTGAATGAAAAAAGACTAAGGTACTTATAGATTTAAAACATGCAGAAGAATAAGGTAAAAAAATAATAGTTCAGCAATAACTATAGAAATATACTTTTTAGAATCAGATCAGTGCAAGGACTTCCTTTAATCAAGGAGTTAAAATTCAAACGGTAATAAGCAATGATAAATAAGGAATGAAATCATGTAAGACTGAACATGACATATAAGAAACAAGCATAAGTATAATACAAGTATATCACATGTAATATAGACTAGGTTCAGGGATTCCAATTAAGGAAAATACCTATGAATTAGTTTGACAATATGGTCGACTATGGAATAAGGTAGGAAAATATTTTATAAGTCAGAAAATCAACAGAGAATATCACCGAAAAATCAGTGATGCATGCCAATCACAGGGAATCAAGGGATTCAAATAAGAATAACATTAGCTAAAGGAAGTTAACACGAATTACACGGGATAACACCTAATAGGCAGGAATCAGAAACCCTAGTAATCAAAATAGGGTAACATCACACGAAATTAGGGATTCACATAGAGCAAAACATGAATTACAAAATAAACATTGATGTAAGTGGAAAAAGCAAAAAATCAGACACATTGATGAACAACATAGAGTAAAATCCCAGAGAATCGAAAAGCCCATGAGAAACAAGCATATACGCAAACAAATTATCAAAGAAAAACTCAGGAACTCAAGATTAGGACTAAAATTAGGGTTTTAACATAATAACTCAGATAAAAAAGAGAGAAACCTAAAATAACGTTTAGACATAGTGAAAATCATAGAATAATGCTAAAAATCAGAAAGGAAAAACCGTTTTAAAAAAAGGGGGTTAAGAAACCCTAGTTTGAAGATGAAGAGTCATTCTTAGAGAAAACTCGAAACCTTTAAGAAAAATAGCAAAATAACTTAGAATACACCCAGATCTATCATAGATCTAAGAAATCGAGAGCCAATAGTTAGGGGTTCGTAGAGACAACCCAATGGGAAGGAGAATCAACTAAAGAACCACTGGTTCTAGCTAGAAAATGAAGAAATCTTACTCGAACGGTCGTAGATGGACGGAGAACGGCGTGAAAAGCCATGGGTGGGAGTTACTGCCTCAGGGTCGCTTGAAAACCCTCATCAATGACACAAACATAAAAGGCGAAGTCACATGGTCGAGGAGGGGTGAGAACCCCATGGTTTCCGACAAGGGAGGTGGCCGGAGAAGAGAGACAAAGCTCAAACGGCGGGGAAGGTTCTAGAGAGAACTAGAGAGAGAGAGACAGAGAGAGGAGTGAGAAGTGAGAAGGGGGAAAACGAGAAAGGGGGGGGGGGTGTTAGTCATTTAGGGGTTAATTAAGGAAAAAGTTAATCTGGGCCGTTGATTTGAATTAATCAACGACTCAGATTGAAATAGGAATTGGGTAGGGTGTCTCTAAGGTATTGGCCTGGTATTTTGGGCTAATTAAATGGGTTAGGGGTCAGATTTAATTAGGCTAGGATTGAAATTAAAAGGGTCTAATTGTTAAATACCTCATAAAAATAGATAAATAATTTATAAAAAATATTAATACTAATTAAAAAATGAAATTGATGCTTAATAGATTAAATTAAAATGATTAATTATTATTTAAAATACAAATGACTAATTAATGAGTAAAAATAGCACAAAATATAGTTAGGCTATTATTGCAAAGTTATTGCGATTATAGCCAAATAATACAATTTGGCTAATTTGTGAAATAATTAAACCCTAATAGGATCAAAATGATATATTAAGCCAACAAAAAAATGTTTTGAAATCATTCGTAATGCAATTTATGATTAATTATTGGATATAAAAGTACTGGATAAATTAGATATAATTAATAAAAATATGGGAAAATTATGGAAAAATACTAATTGTTATAAAACTGGTTATATGCAGATTTAAAAATAATTTGAGGAAAAATTGGGTATCAACAACTCCGTGTGATAACGACACAGTGGTAATAATGGAAGTATGATAATGATGATGTCCCACTGGTTCAAATGAGATGGCTTAGCCGATCGGGCGGAGATCGGACTCCGTGTAATAATGACACGGTGGTATATTAATGTCTCACTTAAGATGGCTTAGCCAGTCGGGCAGAGACCGGACTCCATGTGGCAACGACACGGTGGTATATTAAAAATAATGGCACTCGGCTTTAAAAGACTATTAACCAAAAGATGGAAAACGGGATAAGAAAACATGGTGACTCTTATTTGTGCTTTTTCCCTACTTATGTGAATTGTTATATGAAGTGTCTATTTGTTTCATTACATGTGTGATGCTTATTCTATCTAGAGTATATTTTGTTCATACATACTAGTACTATTCAATTGTACTAACGTCCCTTTTTCTAGAGGCGCTACATCTTCTTATGGATGTAGGTGGCTCTGTAGCTAGTAGCGTCGATCGTCGATAGTGGTTCCCTCTCCTCCTCTTCTAAACAGTTTTGGTGAGCCCCATCTACTCCCGGGGCCGTGTGTAGATATATGTTTCTCTCTTTTGTATATGTTGTTCCATTTCATGGTATAGCCGGGGCCTTGTCGCCGGCAGAACTATGTTAATCTTCTTTACTTTAGAGGCTCCGTATACACTTATGTGGGTCATGTATGTTTTGGGTAGTTGTTGGTTTAACTCGTAACTGTGATCCTATCTCTTAAATGTGGTACTTAGTATGTATGTTTTGGGAGACTTAAATGGTGGTATTGGTTTATGAGAAAGAATGGGTTGATAGCATAAATGTATGCGTTTGATTATCTCCTGCTAACTTAATAACCAATGTTATGTTATAAACCCAGAGAGTAAATTAGTCGGGTAGGAAAGGCTAAGCAGGCTTGCTTGACTGGGTTCACTTGGTTAAGCGCCGGTCGCCTCCCCCAGGGTTGGGGCGTGACAAACTTAGTATCAGAGCCTAAGGATTTTTAAGTGTCCTAGGATGTATCGGAGCCGTGTCTAATAGAGCCCTTCTTATCGGTGTGTTGTTGACCACATCTATAATTATGGGGCTGCTTGGACATTTAGGAATACTACCCTTCATTGTTATTCTGTACCGTGCGATGGAGTGAGAAGTGAGGTTGTTTCTCTCTAACTCGTGCATTGTCTTAACTTTCAATAGATGGCACCCAGGAAGAAAGCGCGACTTGGCCAAAAGGCCAATGCCACCCCAGGAGTGACCATTGATTCCCAATTGAATGATGCAGGTAAGAATAATTCCCCGACTATGAACCAGCCTGATTCCTCCACACCAGGCCAGACCATTCCAATTCATATTCCAACGGAGGGTGACACAATCTCTCCCATTGATATTCCTGATCCCCCTCCAGCCCCAGCTTCCGGACCTGGTATTTCTGATGGGGACCTCAGGGGAGCTATTCAGATGCTGACGCAGTTGGTGGCCTCTCAGGACCAGAGGTCAAATATTTCCCCCACATCCTCTAGCGGGAAAGGGGGTTCTTCCAGTTCCAAGGTTAACATGTTCCTTCAGTTAGCCCCTCCAGAGTTCACAGGTACCGACCCCGAGGTGGACCCTTAGGATTTTATTGATGAGATGCACAAGACCCTCCGAGTTATGCGTGCTACTGAAATAGAGGGGGTAGAGCTGGCCTCCTATCGTCTAAAAGGGGAGGCATATTCTTGGTTTGAGATATGCAAGGATTCCCGTGAGGAGGGGAGCTCTACGGCAAGGTGGAGTGAGTTCGCCGATGCCTTCATAGATCATTTATTGCCCGCCGACATTACAGCAACCCGTGCTTTAGAGTTTGAGGTCCTCAAACAAGGAAAATAAAAGTGTGTGGGAGTATCATATGGAGTTTTTGCGCCTGTCCAAGTATGCTGTTCACATGATGCCAACTATGGAGGCTAGAGTTTGTCGGTTCGTACAAGGCCTTGGTCCCTTGGTTATCAATGAAGCTGCCACCGCTGCTCTACATTCTGACATGAATTATGGGAAGATTGTGGGATTCTCCCAGGCTACAGAGGCTCGAAAGTTGAAGCTAAGGATGGATCGAGAAGGTAGTAGTAGGGCCCGATCAGCGGGCAACCTTGGGAGTTCATTCAGAAGTGGGAGATCAGTTCCTCGGGATGGGTCATCAGGGCCACCCCAGTCTTATGTTCAGTCCTCAGCTAGTGCCCCACCAATAGGGCATCATCATCTCCAGGGAGGTCGCTTTGGGGCCAGTTCAGGTAGCAGGAGGTCCCATCAGCCGGGTCGATCAGGAGGGAGATTCCAGCAGCAGAAGGCCCCATGCCCTAAGTATGGGAGGTTTCATACTCGGCCCTGTTACTTGGAAGGGCCGGTATGTTATGGGTGTGGGAAGAGAGGCCATATTCAAAGAGACTGTCGTACCTCCAGCCAGGGAGCAGGTAGGGGTACTTCCCAGCCATCCAGTTCTTCAGATGCTACATCCTCAGCATACCCTCCAGCCGAGGCTCTCTAGCACCAGCAGGGCGCAGTGCAGCTAGGGGTGGTGCACGGGGTCAGGGAGGACCCATCCGATTCTATGCCCTGAGTGTTCATCAAAGTGCAGAGGCTTCTCCAGATGTGGTCACAGGTATTTTGACTGTTCAATATCATGACGTGTATGCCCTTATTGATCCAGGGTCTTATTTATCATATGTAACTCTTTTTATTGCTTCAAGCTGTGGGATAGAACCAGAACAACTTCATGAGCCGTTCTTAGTATCGACTCTGGTTGGGGAATCTATTATGGCCGCGCGAGTCTATAGGAATTGTGGTGTCGCGGTGTGTGGTCGGGATACCACGACCGATCTTATTGAGCTAGGAATGATCGATTTTGATGTAATAATGGGAATGGATTGGCTCTATTCATGCTTTGCCAAACTCGACTGCCGAACCAGAATTAAGAGGCTTGAGTTTCCTAATGAGCCATCTATTGAGTGGGAGGGGAATAATGTTATGCCAAGAGGTAGGTTTATTTCCGACCTTAAGGCCTCAAAGATGATCAGAAAGGGGTGCATCTACTATCTGGTCCGAGTTGCGAATACCACCTTCGAGGTTCCTGCTCCCGAGTTCGTGCCTATTGTGAATGAATTCCTGGATGTCTTTCCGGATGAGATCCCTGGGATGCCTCCAGACAAGGAGATTGATTTATGGATTGATGTATTGCCGGGCATGCAACCGATCTATTCCACCCTATATGATGGCACCAACGGAATTGAGGGAGTTAAAGGAGAAACTGAAGAATCTTTTAGAAAAGGGTTTCATTCGACCAAGCGTGTCTCCTTGGGGAGCACTAGTTCATTTTTTCATAAAGAAGGATGGGTCGCTGCGAATGTGTACTGACTACCGGTAACTCAACAACGTCACAATAAAAAACAAATACCCATCGCCTCGGATAGATGGTTTGTTCGATCAGTTGCAAGGTTCTAGGTTCTTTTCAAAGATTGATTTGCGGTCCGGGTATCACCAAATAAAGATAAGGGAGAAGGATATTCCTAATACCGCATTCAGGACTCGATATGGGCAGTTTTAATTCTTGGTAATGTCTTTTGGGCTAACCAATGCCCCAACAACTTTCATGGACCTTATGAATCAGGTCTTCAAGCCATTTCTTGACTCCTTTGTGATAGTCTTCATCGACGATATCCTTGTATATTCGTGAAGTCAGGAAGATCATGCTAATCACCTCAGGGCAGTTCTGCAGATTCTTCATCAACACCAATTATATGCAAAGTTCTCGAAATGTGAATTTTGGCTCGAATCAGTTACCTTTTTGGTCCATGTTGTCTCCAGGGAAGGGATTCAGGTTGATCCCCATAAGATCGCAGCAGTAAGGGATTGGCCTAGACCAACGACCCCGACAGAGATTCTCAGTTTCTTGGGTTTAGCTGGATATTACCGGAGGTTCGTGGAAGGATTCTGTACTCTCACCTCCCCATTGACAAAACTGACGCAGAAAGCGGTCAAGTTCCATTGGTCCGACTCTTGCGAAAGGAGTTTCCAGGAAATAAAATCAAGACTGACTTCGACGCCGGTGTTGACCTTTCTAGAAGGTGCAGAGGGGTTTGTGGTGTATTATGATGCTTCAAGGGTTGGTCTTGGGTGTGTGTTAATGCAATGTGGTAAGGTTATAGAATATGCTTCAAGGCAGCTTAAGAATCACGAAAAGAATTATTCGAAGCATGATTTGGAGCTTGCAACAGTTGTTTTTGCATTGAAAATCTGGCGGCACTATCTTTATGTAGTCCATGTGGACGTGTTCACAGATCACACAAGTCTCCAATATCTATTCAAACAGAAGGAATTAAACTTGAGGCAAATGAGATGCCTGGAATTGCTCAAAGATTATGATATGAATATCTTATACCATCCAGGAAAGCTAATGTGGTGGCAGACGCTCTTAGTCAGAAATCCATGGGTAGCTTGGCTCACTTGGAAGTAGGTCAGAGGCCCTTGGCTCGAGAAGTTCACCGGTTGGCTAGTCTAGGAGTTTGTCTTACGGCCTCTGACGAAGGGGATGTTGTAGTACATAACAGGGTAGAATCCTCACTTGTGGCGGAAGTCAAGGAAAAGCGATACAATGATCCAGCATTGGCGCGACTAAAAGATGCAATTCTTAATCACACAACCACAGCTTTTTGGCTTAGCAAAGATGACAGTGTCTTGCCGTGCCAAGGACGATTATGTGTCCCGAATGTGGATGACCTTCAGGAGAGGATAATGGCAGAGGCTAATAATTCTAAATATTCCATACACCCAGGTTAAACGAAATTGTACCATGACCTCAAGGAAGTTTATTGGTGGAATATCATGAAGAGTGGTGTGGAGGACTTTGTAGCTAAGTGTCCCAACTGTCAGCAAGTGAAGGCCGAACAACAAAGGCCCGATGGGTTGGTGTAGCTTATAGAAATACCTATGTGGAAGTGGGAGATGATCAACATGGATTTTGTGGTAGGGTTACCCGGCACTCCGCGCAAGTTCGACTCAATCTGGGTAATGGTGGATCGGCTAACGAAGTCAGCACATTTCTTGCAGTCAAGTCCACCGACACTGCAGAACAATATGCTCAATTGTATATCAAGGGAATAGTCAAGCTCCATGGCACTCCAGTTTCCATTATCTTAGACCGAGGGGCACAACACATCTAACTTTTGGAAGAACATTTAGCAAGGTTTGGGGACGCAGGTAAATCTAGGCACAACTTTCCACCCGCAGAATGACGAACATGCAGAGCGGCCTATCCTGACGCTTGAGGACATGTTACGAGCTTGTGTGCTTGATTTTAAAGTTAGCTGGGATGATCATTTGCCACTTATAGAATGTTCTTACAACATTAGTTTCCATGCCAGTATTCAGATGGCACCATTTGAGGCTTTGTACGGTAGAAGATGTAGATCGGCGATTGGGTGGTTCGAGGTTGGAGAAGCCAAGCTGTTAGGACCGGATCTTTTGCATCAAGCTATGGAGAAGATTAGAATCATAAAGGAATGATTAGAAATTACTCAAAACCGTCAAAAATCCTATTCGGATGTTCGTCGCAGGGATTTGGAGTTCTAAGAAGATGATTTGGTGTTCTTGAAGGTATCTCCCATGAAGGGGATCATGCGGTTTGGAAAGAAAGGGAAATTGAGTCCAAGGTACGTTGGGCCCTATAGAATCACTCAAAGGGTGGGGCAGGTGGCATATTTGCTGGAGTTGCCCCCTAAAATGTCATTGGTGCATCCGGTGTTTCATGTGTCCACGTTGAAGAAAATGGTTGGAGACCCGCCCGCCATCGTGCCGGTTGAGACCGTTGAAGTTAACGAAGAGTTGTCATATGAGGAAGTTCCAATTTCTATCCTTGATAGGCAAGTTCGTAAATTGAGAAATAAGGAAATCGCATCAGTTAAGGTATTATGGCGGAATCAACAAGTCGAGGAAGCTACTTGGGAAGCGGAGAATGAAATGAAACAGAACTACCCTCATTTGTTTGAATAAGTCAGGTAATAGTTTATGAAGTCATCATCTCTAAATAATTGCATTTCTTGTCATATTGTGTAGAGCCACCCCACTTCCCTAATCATATGTTCTCTTATAACTCCCTAATTTATGTTGTATTTATATGCTATTGTGTTAACTGATTATGTGAAACTCGTTGAATCGTGTTTTGGGGGCTCTTTGATAGGTGGATAGGCTTAATTACAAAGGAAACTCTGGCAAAATATTTAGAAAAATTGGGAGTTAGTTGAATTTGGTGGTTGGCATATAGTATTTTAAAACCCAAATAATTCCCCGATCCTCATTCGAGGACGAATGATCTTAAGTAGGGGAGTATGTAAAGACCCATAGAATTCTTAACCAAAACCGATGCCCAGTCACATCCCCATGTTGAAATAGCCGTAGAAATTCTTAGGTTCGGGCCTCTTAGAGTGAAAAGTACCCTCGGACTTAGAGAAAGAAATTCGTGGAAGGATGCAGATCTGCGGTCCACTATGCGATCGCATATCAGGTATGTAGACCGCATAATGGCCGCATAACTGGACAAATTGCTGTCCATTTTGAGGGCAACTATGCGGCCCAAAATGTGATCGCAATTCGTGTATGTAGGCCACATAGTTTGTCGCATTTTTGCACTCGAGTTTTGCGGAGGGAGTTATGCGGTGCACTATGCGACTGCATACAAGGTATGCGGACTGCATAGTTGCCGCATACCTGGGCAATTTCCTCTTTCTTTTCCGCCCAGTTGAGACTAGTTATGCGGCAGGTTTGCGGACCGCATAACTAAAATGCGATCGCATTTCGGACCGCAAACCTGCGTCGGGGAACCTATTTTTCTAATTTTTGAAACCCGACCCCCAGCCATATATAACACCCATCCCCCATCTTTTAGCCATTTTTCTGACAATTTAGAGTGAGAATATAGTGGGTTCTAGAGAGAGAAGGTCCCAACCCCCTCCAATTGATCATCCTTCATCATCACTCAAGCTTGGAACTAATCGAGAAGGGCATCAATTTCTTCCCTCTAAGAGGAAAGCTTCTACCACACCAACCTTAATTTCCAGATTTTAGTTAAAATGGACCATGGATAGGTTAGTTCGTGGGAATGGGGATGGAAACCGTACTTGCATGTAATCAGGTAAACCTAAACTAGTAAAGGGAAATAGGTTAGAGTAATCTTTCACTAAAAAGGGGACCATGCAATCTTAATGAGCACCTAGTGTTTGATACAATGCTCAAGTAAGCTCAATCCATGATCATTATTCCTAATTATGGGTTCAATTGTGCTACATTGTGAATTAGATTGAAGGTGCTAAAAGGGTCCGGTGAATTGTGATAGAAATTAAGGAAAAACTCCAAATTGAGGTATGTATGTCTAACTCTAATCTCCATAGAATAAACTCGTTGGTGCTAAAAATGTATGGTATGAATTCCCTTGTTTGATTCTCTAAGGAGTAAATGGGTTCGGTATGTTAAGTTGAGAAACTCTTGCTTTCATGTCATTGTATGTTACTACCATGTCATTATGTTACTTGAAAGTATGATTTATGATCATTATGCTCTTTCTTTTACTATGTGTACGACTCCTCTTATGTGATGGTTTTGGTCAATGGGAAGGATGAATATATGGTATGGTTGAAGAGAGGAAAATAACCTAAAAGGGTAAATATGCCCAAGTGCCAAGAAATATAAACCAAAGGATGAAAAGAGATGTGAACTAAAGGATTAAAATGATATGAGATGTGAACTAAAAGGTTCAAAGATTATATTGTTATGTCCTAGAGTAAGATGGCTTAGCCGATCGGACGGAGATCGGACTCCATGATGTACACATGGTGGTAATTATGAAAGTATGATATTGATGATGTCTCATTGTTCCGAGTGGGATGGCATAGCCGATTGGGCGTAGATCAGACTCCGTGTGATAACGACACGGTGGTAATAATGGAAGTATGATAATGATGATGTCCCACTGGTTCAAATGAGATGGATTAGCCGATCGGGCAGAGATCAGACTCTGTGTAATAATGACACAGTGGTATATTGATGTCTCACTTAGGATGGATTAGTCGGTCGGGCAGATACCGGATTCGGTGTAACAATTACACGGTGATATATTAAAAATAATGGCACTCGGCTTTAAAAGACTATTAACCAAAAGATGGAAAAACGGGATAAGAAAACATGGTGACTCTTATTTGTGCTTTTTCCCTACTTATGTGAATTGTTATATGAAGTGTCTATTTGTTTCATTACATGTGTGATGCTTATTCTATCTAGAGTAGATTTTGTTCATACATACTAGTACTATTCAATTGTACTAACGTCCCTTTTTCCAGAGGCGCTACATCTTCTTATGGATGTAGGTGGCTCTGTAGCTGGTAGTGTCGATCGTCGATAGTGGTTCCCTCTCCTCCTCTTCTAAACAGTTTTGGTGAGCCCCATCTACTCCCGGGGCCATGTGTAGATATATGTTTCTCTCTTTTGTATATGTTGTTCCATTTCAAGGTATAGCCGGGACCTTGTCGCCGACAGAACTATGTTCATCTTTTTTACTTTAGAGGCTCCGTAGACACTTATGTGGGTCGTGTATGTTTTGGGTAGTTGTTGGTTTAACTCGTAACTATGATCCCATCTCTTAAATGTTGTACTTAGTATGTATGTTTTGGGAGACTTAAATGGTGGTATTGGTTTATGAGAAAGAATGGGTTGATAGCATAAATGTATGTGTTTTATTATCTCCTGCTAACCTAATAACCAATGTTATGTTATAAACCCGAAGAGTAATTGAGTCGGGTAGGAAAGGCTAAGCAGGCTTGCTTGACTGGGTTCACTCGCTTAAGCGCCGCGTCCCCTAGGGTTGGGGCGTGATAATTATATACCTCTTTTCATGAATCAGTAGTTTAAACTAGGTGTGGCTAAGAAAATACGAACGAAATCCTAGAGCATGGTATCTAATATGCACATATAAAATGCAGAATGGTTAAGACATGATTTCAAGATGTGCATAATTCCTTAAGCATGATTTCTAAAATGCATAGAGAATTATAGAGTTGTTAAGCATGATTTATGAATGCACATGTAACAAAAGTTTACGTTAATTATCCTAAGAGCAGGATTTCTAAGTGGTAGCATACACATGCTATACGTTAAAGCAGTAAACATGAAATCCTGGAAGACATGATATCTAATGCATGTTTGGCATGGTTTGAATGAATATGTGGTCCTAAGCATGGATTCTAATGCAGATATAGGGAATGTAAAAGCCTAAGGCATGGTTTCTACCTAGTAATATTGATGAAACTACATAGCTACCCTCCCAATTTCACTAGTCATCTCCAATATGTGTTTACAAATAATTATTACAGAAGAGCTGAATAAATTACATAACTAGACAAAGGAAAATAAGAAGTTAAACTATAGGGAGCCTGAAGTAGGCCCAAATGTACCAAACTGTCCATAGCCTCATATGCCAATGTTTCATAGCCTTTCTCATGTCCGCGTGTGTCAGAGTTCCCTAAGGACCTCAAGGATCCTGGGAAGTCCTCACACCTAGATTGCATAACCAGAACTGAGTAAGTGCAGTGTGGAAGATCCAACTTCAGTGTATCATAGTTCAGAGGGATATCACAGGGATCCCAAGGTAGTCACACACTGGAGGGGCAGAACTTAAGGACCTAAGAGTAGAGTGAGAGTGCTTGACATAGTTTTGAAAAGGTTTTAATATGAAAGCAGTATTTGAGAATAAAAAGACTCAATTGAAGTAGTTTTATAAAATAGGAGAGTTGTTTAGCAGTAAAACAGTTTCGACAAGAGTTGTGTAATCAAACAAACATAGATCAAACACGGAGCCAAATAGGTTCAGCGGTACTCAAATAACAACTCTTTACACAGGGATAATTGGGGACTGGGGACATATAATAAACATAAGTCCTTTGCAATTAAGGGGTATCTAATAGTGCAAATAGTAAGACATGGATTCAGGAGTGCTAATTAGAACATAGTTATAGAATCAGAAGCGCTTTAGGCAGTTCATGGGATTGGGAGATGACATAGTATATGATTTCATAGCAACAGTGAGGACATAGAAGTACTAGACATGATTAAGCATAGCATCAAGACAACTTAGGGTAACAAATCAGTTTTTGCAAAAATAGGTGCATGTCAGAACTGGACAACAAATAGACAAGCATTAAAAAATAGAGTAGAGTCACACTGCGACAGACTGCAAGGGGGAGTAAACATGCTGATCCTAGAAGGGTAGGACATAATTAACATGCTGGGTGAAGCAATGATGTAAACATGTCAATAACATGTCGAACAACAAAACAATAGATAGAAACAGATCAGGAATATGATAAACTGAAGCAGTAGGAAACACATTGGTTTGCGAGCTTGAATTTTAATTCAGAACATAACAGTAAAGACAGTAAACACAAAGTGAAGAACATGAGAGTGCAATAATTAGCCTTAGCTTGCAGCCGGCTAATTCAGTAACAATATCATGTAATAAAGAAAGCAGAAGAGCTTTGAGTGTATGAGAGAGTTGTGAACTAATGAGAGTTCGTGTGTGTATAAGACTGTAAAGAGAGGAGTATATATAATAGTTTGAAAGCTAGGTAAAATAAGATAAGAAATTAATTATAGAACTCGGAATCATCTAGAGTAAAATTAGTCGAAGTACTCCCGTAATTAAGGGAATCAGTTCAAACGGTAGAAAAACAGGTAACAAGTAAGGAAAGAAATCATATGTAACAAATAAGGAAAGATTTCAAACAGTACAAGTATAGAACAAGTAATTAGGGCTAGGTTCAGAAAGTCCTAATTATGGAAACAATATTAAGAATCAGTAAATAATGTAGTCAACCACATAATAAGGCAAGAAAATAATTTAGAAACCAGAAATTAGTAAAATACATCACCACAGGAAACAAGTAAAGGGTATCTATCACAGAAAATCAGGGATTCAAATAGAAACTAGTAATGATTAGGGGAAATTACCACATATTTCTGTCAATAAACATAAATATAATATAGGAGGGAAGAAACAAATCAAAAACCCTAATAAGCGTAATAGGGTAGAAATCACAGAAACTCAGAACATATTCATGAAAACATACATACAGACAATCGAATGAACAAATCAGCAAAGACAAACTCAGGAACCAAGACTAAGTTAAGAAATTAGGGGTTTTTAACACAATTAATCAGGTTAAAGGGAAAACCCAAATAAAACCGTTTAAACATAGTAAAAATTATAGAATAACACTTAAAATCAGAGAAAAGTATTTCTGGAGAGAAGTTAAGAAACCCTAGTTATGAAGATGAAGAGACGCTTTGAAAAATCAGGAAGATTCTCATGGAAAACAGTAAAATAACTCAAAATACTCTCAGATCTGTTACAGATCTAAAGAGTCAAGAGATAAAATTAGGGTTTCGGAGAGGAGCAACCCAAAGAAAGAGAGATTCTGCTTAGAAACCATAGGTTTAGCTGAAAAATAGAAAGATCTTACTCAATCGAGCCATGGCGGCCTAAGAATGGTAAGCACAAACCCAAGGGAGGGAGTGAACACCCACTGGTACCTTGAGGACCTCAAGACAGCAAGAATCCGGTCATAGAGGAGCCATTGAGGCCAGGGGTGGTGGTGAGAACCACCATTGATACCGGTGAGCAAGCGACCGGTGAGTGAAAGCCATGGTTAGGCAGAGAGAGCTTGAGAGAGAATGAGGGAGTGATGGCGGGTGAGTGATGAGAGAATGAGAGAATGGGGGTATGTCGTTTAGGTTAAATTAGGTAAGAGCGAATCTGGGCCGTTGATCAAAATTGATCAACGGCCACGATTTAACTAGATTGGGTCGGGTAGGATTAGAGGATTGGGCTTGGGGTTGGTTTAATTTAGGCTAAAATTGAAATGAAATAGGTTATTTGATAAATACCCAATTCAAATTAGTTAAAATAATTTATAAAATAGCTAGTAATTATAAAAAAATGAATTTCATGCATAAAAAATAGTTAAAAATGATTATTTGGTATTTTAAAATACAAAAGACTAATTTCTGGTAACAAATAGTATAAAATTGTATACTTGGGCTATAATAGCAAAGTTATTGCAATTATAGCCAAAATATGCTAGTTTGGCTAATTATGAAATAATTTGATCTTATTAGGACCATAAACAATAAATGAAATTAAGGAAATCTCTCGAAATCGTTTGTGATGCAATTTTATAATTATTTATTGGAAATAAAATACTGGACAAATTAATAAAACTGTAGAAAAATTATGGAAAAATACTAATTGCTAATAATGCATGATTTTTAGGGTATATGTGCAATAAAAGAATATTTTGGTAAAAATTGGGTATCAACATCGACAAGTTCCCTTCGGAATCCATCCCATTCTGGTTACGCCCTTCACACCCGGTACCAGTTTTTTGTTGACCCATCTTTGTCTGTTCTTGGTTCCACGTTCCATCTCATCATTTGGCCACTTGTTATAAACCAATTTCATAATTTGTCCTAGAGTGATTTTTGCAGACTCCTTTGTGGACTTCTCTCATCACGTAGTCCACCTCCGAGGCCCCTAGAAGAGCCATCGATCCTTGGATTGATCTCATGTATAACCGTCCATTATAAAGACAGTAGCGAACCACTTTGGTTCACCATGCCAGGACGCCTTTGGGTGTTCAGTAATTTACCATGTTTGAGATATTCAATGAACTCGTCCTCCAGTCGCAAATTAAGTTGGTTGAATTTACCTCGCAATAATCGTCTATATCCACAGAATGCAGCAATTGGACGACAGTATTGGAGTCAGATTCTTTCATCTACATGGATGACCCCAAATTAGCCAATGTGTTTGATTTCACATTTTCCTCCCTCAGAATATAGACGATTGACCATTCTCTGAACCGTTCCTGTAATGCTTGAACTTTGTTCATGTACCATTGTATGGGCTCCTTCTTCGTATTGAAAATACCATACACTTAGTTCACACCAGCCTCGATGAGCTCGAAACCTAGTCCCCGAGCTAGTTCAAGTCCTGCAACAAAAGCCTCATACTCCGCTTCATTGTTAATTAGCAGTATAGTTCTAATGACATGCGTTAGGGTCTCTCCCGATGGTGTGATTAGAACTACTCTGATATCAGACCTTTTTACATTGGAGGCTCCATCCATAAACAAGGTCCAAACTCTCAATGTCGTTCCCGACACCACCACTACTTTCTTAAAAGCTAAAGGCATTAACCCCGGACTGAAATCGACCAAAATTGTGACTTAATTGCAGTCCTCAGATTATATGCAATGTCGAACTCACTAACTTCAACTACCCATTTAGTTAAACGGCCTGACAACTCAGGATTATGAAGGACATTCCTTAAGGGAAAGGTTGTCACAACGGCTATTGGGTGACACTAAAAATAAGGCCTAAGAATTTGAGAGGCAAGTACAAGAGCTAAGGCCAAATTTTCTAGGTGAAGATAACGAGTCTCAGCTCCTGATAGTATCTTACTAACATACTAAACTGGAAATTGTGTACATTACATCTTCTCGTACCAAAACAACACTTACCGCTACTTCCAATAACACTAAAAAGTTAGCAATTGTTCACCCTCCCCAAGTTTTGTCAATAACGGACGACTGGATAGGTACCTTTTTAGGTCCTTCAGTTCCTGCTGGTATTCCGGAGTCCAAATGAAGTCGTTCTACTTTTTCAAGAGTGAGAAGAAGTGGTGGCATTTTTTCGAGGACTTTCGAGATAAATCTACTAAGAGCTACCAATTTATCGACCAGCCTCTATACTTCCTTCACACTTGTCGACTGGTCCAAGATGTCCTCGATGGCTTTGATTTTGTTAGACCTGACCTCGATCCCTCTTTGCGAGACCAGAAACACCAAGAATTTATCGGAGCCAACCTCGAAGGCACAATTTCTCCGAGTTGAGTTTCATGTTATGCTTCTGCAAGATGTCGAAAGTTTCTGGGAGATGTTTTCAGATGATCTCCGATATTTAATGACTTACCTAACATGTCATCAATATACCCTCACATCGTTTTGCCTATCTAATACTTAAACATATTATTAACGAGCCTCTGATACGTGACTTCGACATTTTTATAAGCCTAAAAGGCATCACATTATAACAATGTGTGCCAAAGTTTGTAATGAAAGAAGTCTTTTATTGATCTCCGAGTTCATCTTAATCTGATTGTAACCGGAGTAAGCATCAAGGAAACTGATTAGCTCGTGCCCGTCCGTAGCATCAATCATTTTATCAATGTCCGGCAACAGGAATGAGTCTTTGACACGCGTTATTTAAATCCTTATAGGCCACACACATCCTAAATTTGTTATTCATTTTAGGTACTATAACTACGTTAGCTAACCATTCCGGGTACTTTACCTCTCGAATCAAACTGGTTTTAAGTAGTCAAGTTACCTCTTACTTAACAACCATGTTACTCATCTCTGTTATTGGGCGTTTACTTTGCCTTACCAGTGGGAAGTTTGGATCCAAACTCAATTTGTGGACCGCTACCTCCAATAGGATGCCTCTCATGTCTGAGTGCGACCATACAAAGCAGTCAACGTTAGCTTTAAGAAAATTTATGAACTCTAACCTAAGCTCGGGATTTAACATGTTCCCAAATGAAACTTTCTTTCCAAAACTTCTTCGAACATGACCACTTGCTCGAGCTCCTTTGTCGTTGACTTGGTTGCATATGTTTCTTCTGGTACCTGGAAAGACCTTGGTACCCGATAGGATTTTGATCACTCCTCGTATTTGTCATCTTAAATTAGAAAGGGATAAGGCACCAGTTTTTGTAATTGCTATTTGCTGGTTTCTTTTCCCTTGCTACTGGAAACCGTCACCGCGTTCATATCCCTCGTCGTAGGTCCGTCTCCTCTTATCTGTTTGATCCCCCAAGTGTCAAAAACTTCAATAATTGATGATACATTGAGGGCACAAACTTCGTCTCGTGTATCCATGGCCTCTCAAGGGTTACATTGTAACCCATGTCTCAATCCACCACTTCAAACATGGCGGTCATTGTTACACCTTTGGCATGAGTGGGTATCAGAATATCTCCCCGGGTTTTCACGCTTGTCAGATTGAAGCCAACTAGGAGCTTTGTTGCCGGGATGATATTCCCGGTTAATTTTGCTTGCTCTAGAACTCTCCATTGTATTAGATTGGTTGAACTTCCTGGATTAACCAAAACACGCTTAAATTTGAAATATAATATATTAAGTGAAATTACCAGCACGTCATTGTGCGGTAGGAGAAGTCCATTAGCATCTTCTTTCGTGAAGGTGATGTTGTCTTTCGAGACTTCCCGAACCCTCTTGCCATGAGTCAATGATATTTTCATATTTTTTGCTTCAAAAATGTCACCCCAGTGACCTCGCTCCTTCTTAAGATCATGTTGATTGTCATTCAAGGTGACCCCGCTGCTATCTATGAGAGTTCTGCGTTGTCCCGGCTCTGACCATAATTAAATTTGGTGCGGTCACTTAAAAACTCTCTAAGATGGCCATTCTTCAACAATGTTTCCACATCCCTGCGAAGATGTCAGCAGTCCCCCGTTCTATGGCCGTGACTCCCATTGAATTCACACGACTGATTAGGGTCTCTCTTACTAGGATCCAATCAAATTGGGTTTGGAAACCGTGCCTCTTTGATGTTTCTCATTGTCGACACCAGTTCTACCAAGCTGATATTAAAGTTGTAATAAGATAACCTGGGATACGCGAGATCCCAGTGCCTCTTTCTGCTTCAATGATATGCTATTTCAACTCTGATCCGTCCTTCTGTCGTAGGTGAACCTTTCTAATGGTTGAAACTATTTACTACTACGTCCAACAATCCTTTCGTATGGTAGAAAACGACCCCTAGAAGACCTCCATCAGTATCAAAGTCATTTGAAAACTTACCCTTATTTTTATCGTGACCCCATCCTTTGGATGACACTGAAGAGCCAAGTTAATCATCTTCTATCCTTTTCTTTGACTCATAGAAATTATGGACATCAGCCTATGTGGTTTCCCGAAGCTCGATCAAGCTCTCCTTTAGTTCTCAGGAGGCATCGGAACTCAGTGAATTTAGACCCATCATGATGGCCTCTGCTGCCCATTCACCCGGAACTTCTGATAACATCATCCTTTATTTTTAAAATCGATTCACGAAGTCTCGTAGTAGCTCGGATTTGCCTTGCAAAATTCTGAATATATCTGCCTTCCTGGCCTGGGCTTTCTTTCTCCAGCATGAGCTTTCATGAATGAATCTGCAAGCATTTCAAAAGGATCAATTGAATGTTTGGGTAAGAGGGAATACCATGTTAGGGCCCCCTTCGTGAGGGTTTCACCAGATTCTTCAATAGAATCGTCTCAATCTCATGTTGATCCAAATCATTTCCTTTCATTGTCGTGGTGTAGGTCGTGATGTGCTCCTCCAATCCGAAGTCCCATTATACTTTAGAATGTCCTGCATCTTGAATCTCTTCGGCATTAACTCTGGTTCCGCACTTGCTTTAAATGGAAATTTCGTGTACTTTTTTGAATCAGGACCCTTTAACTCTGGTGCCGCACTTGGTTTACACGGCAATTCCGTGCACTTGGTTTATATGGAGCACCCCGACGTGTATGTTTTTGAAACTCCTTCGCATTCTGATCCATTCGTTCATTCATCTCACTCATAAATCTCATGAGCTCGGTTTTGAAAGGATTACTCAAGTTATTGTTCGCAGATCCACTGTCGATGCCTCATGCTCTATTGAAATCGACCTCATCCCTTGGAGTGTTGTTATTGATCCTTTGTGCCGTCTGATTTATGGGAACACTGGGATGAACCGGGGCCTTTCCGTTAGCGTTGTTAGAAGCACCTGATAACACCTATTTTAATTCTGTCATCACACAGTCATTCCTCGAGAGGTGGTCCATGATTGCTCTTTGTTGATCTTTCAGGAGTTTAATCATTTTTGCAACGTGTTCGTCCTCTATATCATCAGGAGTAGGACCCCGCACATGCCGGGGATATTGTATTTTGATTTATGGTTGTTTCATCCCCTTCTATGTGGGTTTCGCTGATGGAATCATCACGTTGGGACAACTCTTCCCGTTCATCGTGTGCTCCAACGTTGTGAGCGTTGTTGACATCATTGATTACCATATCTGACTTTTACTTAAGGAAAAAACTGAAACTTGTTAGTAACAAACGAATCGATCAAAGCAATTACGCAACTGCCTATACCCCACGGTAGACACCAATTTGTTTACTTGTAAAATACAATAACAACAACATACCCAGTAAAATACCACTAGTGGGGTACGGGGATGGTTTAGTATACACAGATCTTACCCCTACCCGGAAGGGTAAAGAGGCTATTTTCGGGAGATCCTCGGCTTAGCAGAAGAGACAATAATATCAGAAAAGAAACAAAATAAAAGGTATGTACAAAAAAAAACCCAGAAAGGTAATAACAACATCGTAAGACACAACAAATGAGTGAAATGGCAATAACACAAAATTATGCAAAGCCAATGCTCGACCTACACACATTCCTAACAGACCTAGACAGAATAATGTGAACACAACATAGACCGCTAACAGACCTAGACAAAACTCTATCAGAATACCCGGTATAAAGAGGGAAAAACTCTCGACTACCTCCTAGCCTACAACCCTAATGCTCGACCTACACACATTCCTATCAAGAGCCATGTCCTCGGAAATATGAAGTCGTGCCATGTCCTGCATGATCACCTCACCCCAATACTTCTTAGGCCGCCCTCTACTTTTTCTCGTACCTTCCAAAGCCAACCGCTCACACCTCCTAACCGGGGCATCTATGGTTCTCCTCTGCATGTTCCCGAACCACCTAAGCCTCGCTTCCCGCATCTTGTCATCCACGGGAGCAACACCCACCCTCTCTTGAATATCTTCATTCCTTTTCTTATCTAGTTTAGTATGCCCGCACATCCATCTCAACATCCTCATTTCGGCCACAACATTGTTACACCCCATATTTTCGTACGTGAAAGTACGCTATAAATAAATTGATGAAAGCTCGAAAATGAGATGTTACATCCCGTATTTTCGTACGTCAAAAGTTCGTCGTAAGTTAATCGACGTAAGCTCGAGAATGAGATTATTTTTGAGGTTATAAGTATATGCGATTTCAAACAAGTTCGTGAAGGTGAGAGGGTAAGCAAATCGAAGAATATTAGTTTCGTCGAAGTTTGACATTTTTAGATAAATTACGGCCCAAGCTATAATACCCCGTATTTATGGACTAGTGTCGTACAAGGTACCACATGACCACGATAGTAGAATACATAAAGTATGTTAAAAGTGAGTAGTATTTTAAGTAATTTGAGATAATTCTTAATTATGTGAGTAATTGGTTAATTATTAGTTAATGGGAGATTAATTAGTTATTAAGGATTTAGTGACTAATTAATTAAGATCTTGGATAAAGCCTAAAAGGCCCCAACGTGGCAGCAAGTCTAGTGGGGTGATAAGTGACTCTTTGGTTTGCATACTATGCGGCATATTTAGAAAGATGGTTGGCCAAGTCATACACAAGAGTAGGGCCCACAACCCCCAAGTTTAAGAGACTTTCCCATATGCTTATGCTTATACTTGCTAACGATTGAAATCTCAAAACAAGGAGTTTATATGAAATCGTCACCAAAAGTAATGGATGAAGCTCAACAGTTCGCATGAAAATGCAGCAACGTGAAATCGCGATTCTAAGGGAGTACGGTATAATTTTTCTCAAGAATATCATACATATTATTCTCTAATTCGATCCGCCATTACGTGTTCTTGCGCAAAATATGTATGTTAGAGGGATTGTCAAGAGAATCAGTTAAGGTGTGTTAAGTCTATCCCTTCTTTCCTTTTGTCATGATCCATACGATACAAACGAAACGAGCAAATGAACAACTTCCATAAATGAATATACTCATAGAAATGCTAGAGATGCTTATGTTCTTGATTCCCCATGTGTCCTATTATTCTGTCATCTGTTCATGGGTCTCAGAAAATACATAAATGGATAAAGCTTACTTCATGATATTAATCAAAGGCATAATGGTCTTATGACACTCCGAAAGATTTTATTGATGTACTTCTCATGCATTGCATTCATTTATACATTTACATTGACCCATGACCAGATGAAGTTATATACGTGTATATATGTATATGGGATATGGGAAAAGTTTACAGTGTTATATACACACCACCACGTGATCAGCTGGTATACATTGATGATTTTGCCCACTGTGGCCGAGATGATATGATGAGATTCCCTCATAGGCTTGATGATGTTATGAACGCATATTCCTATACATGGTATGAAATTTATACACATATGCATGAAATTATAAATTCTACATGATTCACAAAGCTATTTAGACATAGATGTTGAGTCTTTTACTCCATGTTCCTCTCATGTCTTTTATTTACTGATTTTTATTCCTTACATACTCGGTACATTATTTGTACTGACGTCCTTTTTGCTTGGGGATGCCACGTTTCATGCCCGAAGGTCCCGATAGATAGTTTGAGAGTCCTCCAAGTAGGTTATAAGCTCAGCAGAAGGTATTGGTGCACTCCATTTGCTCCGGAGTTGCTTTCTTCTTTGGTCAGTATGATTAGGACATGTATTGATTGGTATAACGGGGCCCTATCCCAACCTTTATGATATTTATGTACTCTTGGAGGCTTGAAGACAGATGCCATGTATACAGATACTTTTATGGCTTTGTTGGCCTATGTTTTGAGTATATAAAGGATTACGTTGGCCTTATAGAACCGTATGTAACGTGTATAAGTTTCTATATCAGGTTGGGTCGTTCTATGTCGAGTATTCTCTCATGTTTATTATAGTTATCTCATGACAGCCTTTCCGACTCATTTATCTATGATAGTATGACATGGTAGATACATTATATTGGTATTGGATTGAGTAAGGTAACGGGTGCCCGTTGCGGCCCATAAGTTTGGGTTGTGACAAAAGTGGTATTAGAGCAGTTCTGTCCTAGGGAGTCTACAAGTCGTGTCTAGTAGAGTCTTGTTTATGGGTGTGTTATGCACCACACCTTTAAGTAGGAGGCTACAGGGCATTTAAGATTGTCACTTTTTCTTCTTACTCTAGATCGTGTGGTAGAGGTCAATTGTAAGAACTCAATTTCCTAAACTCTATCTTATTCGTAATACAACGATACCTACATCCAGAAAAATGGTTGGTAATTTATAGCCGTGGAAGAGTTGAGTCAGAGGAACTCGATTTTGCATCATGCTTATGATGAGTAAATGTGAAGATTTCAGCAGAACATGTGTGTAAGCTTCTTGATAAGGAGCCTTAAGGTAAGAATATCTACCCATATGGTGAAAAGCAATGAGAGATTCGGGAGGTAGATATAAGTTTCAACAAGTAAAAGAAGCAAAGTGAAAAAGGGTATGAGGTACCCATCTAATGAAGATTATCAGTATTTACAATTCAGGAAGAGGAATATAAGCCTTTTGAGTTACCTTCAACAATAAAAGAGGTATGTACAATTGGGCACACCCATCTCATTTATGCCCTATGGGGGCTAACACATAAGTAGTATAAGAGAAGGCAGATTATCAAGGTCTAGCTGGGGTTAGGGTAACCCAAAATGGTGGATGGATTATTAGCGTTAACTGACATTTTCGAAGGGTATTACAAATGTGCTAATAGGTCTCCTTATGAGACACTAGAGGGTGCACTCCAAAATAGTACAGCTATATATGAGTACTACAAAGCTAGGTACTGGAAGCCTTGAAGGGATACATATTACCTTAATGTGGATCCCATCGCTAGTAGAGAAAAAATGTTATGCAATCCAAAGAGCCAGTAGATGGAGCAAGGGGAGCTAAAAGCAAAAGAATGTCTTATTCGAGTTTTCAAAATAAAGTGATAGACATAAATGTTAGCGGGAAATAAGAAGAGAGTTAATGAAGCATTATGAGTAAGGTGTGATACATGGATGACAATGGTAGATCAAAACGATGACAGTATTACAAAGTCTATAGTCAAGTGAAGGAAAAGACGAGAGTTGACAAGCCTTGAGACAACAAAAAAGTATAGGCCATAAAGTCATATCCTCATTTCAAGGAATAAGTTCATCACTCCAACGCGACTACCGGAAGGAAAAGTTAGACTCCAGAATAATAGAAATCAGTATGGGCTGGTGAACAAGATAAACAAAACATGAATTAGGGACTTAGTGATTTGATAATGGTCAACATCATGAGAATTTTACATTTTGTTCTGGCGATAATAGAATGGATAACATAAGAAGATTCCTGAGAAATTCAGAGAATAGTCCTTCAGGAAGATATTTCCCTAAAGCAAGCAATATGAGCAAAGTTAAACTTAAGGGACTGTATGTGCCAGTTATACTAAGTGACCCTCGCGAGTAAGGAAATTTGTTATCCTTAGTAAAAACGTATTATCGCGAGGCCGGTATGGGTCATTGATGATGTGAAAAGATGCTAAATATGAAGAGGTAAAACATATATACATAGATCAGCGTAGCACTAAATCTTAATACTCCCCTACAGGGGGGGGGGGATATGGAGTGATGTGGAATTAGTCAGAATTAAGTGGTTTAATAACTATGGAATAGTTAAGGAAGAATACAATAAAAAATGAGAAAGGATGGAGATTGCACTTAACCAAACCCTACAGATATGCCACAATTACAGAACATTATGTAAGCACGACGTCAAGGAAAGGAAGTAAGGGTTCTTGCCCGGGATGTTATGGATAAATAAGGAGCCAATGCGAGAGGTAAGTTAAGACAAAGGAAATAATTCATGAAAGATTACGCAGAATATTGATATGAGAATGGGCCAACGAGTAGTTAGTAGTTGATTCAGGAAGAGCCTAGTTATGGCTAGACAAGAGGTTACGGACAAAACAACAGATCGGACAAGATAAACATAGTAAAACCCAATATAGTAAATCTAGCCTTACAGTTAAGACATTGTAATACTTGGGATATATTCAGATAGGAGTTGAGGAAGTTAAAGGTACCGGGTGCCCGTTGCGGCCCATAGGTTTGGGTCGTGACAAACATATACCCGCAAAGTAGTACTGTTGAATTTATAGCGTGGTTTACAGACAATCAAATCGGTTTGATCCAAAAATGATAAAGAAATAGTAACAATAATAAAATTAATGACTGAGATTAAAGGAGATAACAAGCCTGATTCCGAACTTGATCTTTCCAAGATCAAAAGCAGAAGCAATGTTAATGCAATGGTAAAACTGTTTAGATTGAACATAAAATAGTAGACTATAGCTTTTGTGTGCAAAAATATTTTATTCCCAAAAATTGTTGCTAATCTTGCTATTTATAGCCTCTACTTAGAGGGACAAGATCCTAAAACCAAGCTCCTCTTGAATGAAAATGAAAACGTCATTGGTGGGTGCATAACGACTGGCTTTGAATGCAGATATTCTCTGTAACAACTGCTCATTAAATGCTATACGATGTCAACCTTTGAATCTCTATATCGGCTATGTTTACCGGTTGCACCCTTCGTACCCGATACTAGTTTTTTGCTAGTCCATCTTTTGCCTGTTCTAGGTTCCACGTATCATCTCGCCATTTGACCACTTGTTATCAACCAATTTCATCCCATACACTAGAGTTTATAGTCCCTTTAGTTGTTGAGTTGTAACCCAAAATAACTCGTTAAAGTTAGTGAAGTTTTGAGGCAAATCGTACGAGGGTAGGTCATGATTTTTACTTCATCGAGTAAGGAGGTTTTCCACGTAAATATTATTGTGTTTTTTAATTTGCACTTCATTTTTTGTGTGCGTCTAAAATTCGTAGGTTAAAGTATCAGGTTTCTAACACGCAAAAATCGGTTATGACACAATGCACCCTCTCTTTCTTGTGTCTCGCAGTGCCGTCTCTAGGGGGAAGCTACTAAAGCAATTGCTTTACGCCACCTAAAATTTAAGGGGCCCAAAAATTTTAAGTTATACACTATTACATATTATAAAATTATTATAAAAGATATAGATTTTATACTTTTATTGGAATGTGATAGAGGTTATCCAAATAAATAACTTGAGTTTTATAATGAATATTCAATGTATGATAATAACTGATTTGATAACGACTTTGATAATTAAAGAACGAAGGTTCTTGTAATATCTTTTAGAGTTGATTATTTTTTATAAATTAAGACATTTGTCACTTCGGTGGATTTGAACTATTTTAAATAATGAAACTATACTGACATCTATTTAATGGTATAAAACTGAGGTTATTAGAATATGAGAATTTATAAAAGTATTACCTTAACCATTAATATTTGTTTCTTATAAAAATATTATTTAAGCCTTAGTGAGTAGAATTATTAAATATTTACAATAGTGAAAATTAGCAAGTAAATGAATGAATGATCAATATACCTACAAGATGATCGATATCGTCACAAACAATAAAAATAAAATAATATTAAATTTTATTAAATAAATTTAAAGCCTCTTATTGAGGTTTGGCTTTAGGCCACCAATATTGTTAAGCCGCCCTGGTGTCTCGGTGCATCTTAAAATAACAAGGGCAAGAACAGGAGTATTGAGAATTCTATTTGTTACCTTTGTTTATCATATGTGAAGTGAAATGAGTGCGAGCAGATTTCAAAATCAATAGAGAGAAAACAGACAAGAGTTAGAGAAATTATCACTCAGCTGCACACCAGAGGACAGAAGAATAACAAATGAAGAGACTTTTTGAATAGTTTGAATAGCTTTCCTATCTGGATGTTAGCTAATTTATTTTTATTGTAATTATTTTATATTTTTGTCAACTGATTGGTAGCTCGAGAGTAAAAAAGAGCTAGCAGATGTACCTAGTTATACTTGTTTGAATAAAAGAAAATTCATTTTCGACTAGAAAAAAAGAGTTTGAGAAGGTTCAATTGGCTGAAATTTTATTATATAGACTACTAATATTAGCATATATATGACAAACCATATCCACTAAATGACTGTGGTAAAAATATGAAATGTTTTTTTGGGTAGGAAAGATAGAAATTATATTAATTAAACTAATACATACAGAGATGGATGGTGCTCAAATTGCACCCTATTACTGCTACTAGTAGTTAAGCCAAAACTATTACAAGTCAAACTAAGATTACTAAGATTTGTACCACAGTTACAACTGGTAGCACGAGGGCTTTGCTAACTTCTTGTAGATTTGTCGTGGCCGATTCCTTTCCATGTGGACTTGGCAGTGGGATGACATGCAAAATGGGTAGTCCCTGGTTGTCATTTGCCCAACTTTCTACTGCAAAAGGTGGTGGGCAATCAAAAACTTGTAGTTGATAGCTTTCTTCTAAAAACCTGCCTGCACTTCCTAGTTTATCAGCTAATCTATTCTGTTCTCTGTATGCATGACTAACTATTGGATCATGGAGCATCTTGAGGAGGTGTCTGCAATCATGTAGGAGATTAGCCAATTGTATAATATTAATGTGGAGTAGTATGATTACCTCTTTCGCGTCCAGTTCTACTTGGAGCGGAATGAGATTATATCTTTCTAGGATAAGCCCCTGTAGTAGAGCATATAGTTCATGTCACGACCCAGAATCCTAATCCAGGTCGTGATGGCGCCCAACAATGGGGTTAGGCAAGCCAACGTAAATTTCACTAAGTGTTTCTTTTTACTTGATTCAATTATTCACCCATTTACCGAATTTAACAAGTTAAATCATGATATCGAAAGATATTAACTCAGTGGTAGATAAAATAGCTATAAAGAAGTGTGAGCCAAAAGACGAACATATATATATATACAACCCAAAATCCCTAAATAACCACTACGTGTGTGCCAGGAACTAGTGTCACGAGTGTCACGGGCATACTAACAGGATAACCAAAAGATAGAATATACAATCCCACTGTCTGAATAAATAGACGGGAAACAAAAGTAAATGAAACTCCATGGTGTTGCTGGGGATTTCCAGAAGAAGCAGCTCACCATAAAGTCAGGTCCCCCAACGGTCAATATCTAGCTCCGGTCTGATAACCAGATGCACCAGCCTCAGAACCTGTACAGTTAAGTACAGAAGTGTAACATGAGTACATATTAAATAAATATGTACCCAGTGAGTATCCCGTCTAATCTCGAAGAAGTAGTGACGAGAGGTCGACTCGAAACTCACTAAGGTCCAGCAGTATAATATGCGACAGGAGATAACGAAAAGCAGTAGGCATGTAAGACAGTAAGCACCAGTTACGTATAAAGCACGGGAATCCAAGTAAATACTGGAACAATAACAATGGCCACTTTCTTTCCCCCAAATATCTACTACAAGTCAATATCCATGAAACAGTGCAAAATAGTCATGCTCACACAGGAATAAGACAACCGATCGGAGTCATAAGGAAAATATCTATGCACTGCCAAGGATCGAACGGCCCGTCCCATAAGTGCATTCTTACCATAGTCATGCCTGCGCACTGTCGAGGGTCGAACGACCCAAACCATAAGTGCGTCTTTCAAATTAATCATATCTGTGCATCTTTCAATCCGTCGTGGCATACGGCCCACTCCCATGAGAGTGGGTGAATTCACACATCGCTCGCGGAATATAAATTGCGAAGCGGTCACATTCACACAAAATAACTTTTATAACTTACTTTCCATAACCAATTCCTTTCAAATCAACAATTTCCATAAAATCTCAGAGAAACAATACTATACATAACATGGTCTCATAGTATATATGGCATTACAAGGAAGCATATAAGGCATTACAAGAAAGCATATAAGACATGTTGTGAGCCTAACTACCCGGACATAACAATGATAGCAGCTACGTACGGACTCTCGTCACTTGGTGCGTACGTAGCCCCCAACCAAATAACACATAGCATTAAATCATCTAGGGGGAAAATTCCCTCTTACAAGGTTAGAAAAGAGACTCACCTCGTGTCGAATCTACCTCTCGCACCGCGAATGCGCCCGAACCTCCGAACTCTACACCCGAGGACTCGCAACTAGCCAAAAGTTGTACAATTATATCAATTCAAGCTCAATGTGGCGAAATTATCCTATTTATTCAATAAAATCATCATTCTTGAAGAATTCCCAAAATTCAACTCCAGGCCCGCACGTTTGAATCCCGAAAATTCTCGAAGGAATCACTCACCCATAGCCTAAGGGTCGATAATATACGACCTTTACTTGAATTCATTGCAATAATTGAACAATTCACAAATTTTCCTCAAGAACCCTAAATTTCTACCCATATCTTGATTTTCAGTAATCTAATAGTTAATCCCATTAATAATTCATGTATTAAACTAGTAATAGGGAGGAATTAACTTACCTCTAAAGTAGCTAGGTCGTGGTGTGATCTTCCCAAGATCACAAATCTCTAATGGAGGTATGAAATGAAAAGAGATGAAGAAATCCCGTATTTTAAAGAATATATACTGCCTGGCCTACAGGGGTTCCGCACCTGCGGCTCGAAGACCGCACCTGCGGTCTCGCGCCTGCGAGCTGGGGCTCGCACCTGTGGAGTTGGATGGGAAGGACTGGGCCCTCACCTGCGGAGCTGGAGACCGCACCTACGGCTACGCTCTCGCAGAATTGGATCCGCATCTGCGAGATTCCCGCACCTGCGACTGGGCAACAGCACCTGCGGTCACACCAGAAACAGGTGCACCAACAGCTATTTTAGTTGGTTTTTGACCTCGTGTGGTGTCCGGGAGGAACCTGGGCCCAATCGAGCCCCCGTCCAAATATACCAACAAGTCCTAAATTATAATACAGACTCTCTAGAGCCTTCGGAGTGCCCAAAACAACGCTATATCTCAAAATCACACCCCAAAACCCCTAAAACCATAACTTTAAGAACTTCACGTTCTTGATTTCTATATCGATGCGCCGGACCAACCTATACAACTTGGAATGACATGAAATTTTGCAGACAAGTCATAAATGACATAACGGAATTATTCCCGGTCTCGAAATCACATTCAGACCTAGATACCATAAATTCCCGTTTCAAACCAAATTTCAAACTTAAGGAAATCCTTATTTCTATATTGGGCGCCGAAACGCTCCCGGGTTATCGAAAACTCATTCCGAACATATGCCCAAGTCCAAAATCATCATACGAAGCTACTGACACTGTCGAAGCTCGATTCCGAGGTCGTTTTCTCAAAATATTGACCGAAGTCAAACTTGGCCAAATAGGCCAACCTTAAGGAACCAAGTGCTCCTATACTGCTCAAAATACTTCCAAATCCTGAACCACCAGTCCCCGCAAGTCACAAATCTCAAGAAACCGCTGTGTGAAGTCTTATTTAGGAGAACGGGATCCGATAACGTAAAATGACCGGTCGGGTCGTTACAATTCAGTTGGCAAAATAGGTTGTTTGGGTAAGTTGCCTATAAATCCTATTATCCATTCGCCATTGTGATTTCTTATAATACCCCCAATACCGTTTGTGGGAGAGCAATTACTAGCCCCATCCATATTAATTTTGTATATGTTGGGTTTAGGAGGTATCCATTAAAGGAACCCTAGTTCTTCTTAGGGGTGTTGTTGTCGGATTTGCTAGGTAACAATATTTCGTTGCTAGTTGTGTAGTACTATTGATGTTAATTTGTTTGTTTGTATTTTCGTAGACATTTTTATTTCTAGTCGTCCATATGTTCCAAAGGCTTAATGATAAATAGGTGTTAGGATTAACTTTATTAGGGAACTTTGTAAGATCGTAATATATTAAGGGCTTGAGCCAACCTTTAGGGTTGGGATAATTTGTCAGATTTGTGATATGATGTTCCAATCCTATACTTTTCCAGTAAATATTTGCATTGGTGCAATCCAAAAAAAGATGGTTGCTTGATTCCGCATTTTGGTGACAAATAGTGCATGTACTATTATCTATTATATTTCGTGTTTGGAGATGTTTCAAGTTTGGAAATCTATTATGCCTAAGCAACCAAATGAAATATTTTATTTTTTGATGAATTGGTAATTTCCTTATCCATCTGAACTCATAATTAGAAGCATGATTTGCAATAAGTTGGTCACTAAGAATTTGGTACATTGATTTAATGGTGAAGTTTCCATGACTAGTCAAACCCTAATAGATTCTATCAAAATTACTATTATATTTAGATATATATTGATTAGTGATGGTATCTTCTATATCATTAGGTAGGTCAAATGGAATTAGAGTCCAGTTCCAGCTACTAGTAGTATTGATGGAGCTTAAATTAAGATTTTGTGTGTCCCTCGATAACGTACCACTGATAAGAGATCTTACTGTTATTCTATTTTGACCCAACAATCCGTCCAGAATTGAATCTGTGCACATGTTCCTATGTGCCATTGTAACCCTAATTGGCAATTTTTTCAACCTTTTAGAATGTTACGCCAAGTAGCGGAGTAATACATGGAGGGTTGTTTGTAAGAAAAGTTTTTGATTAATAACTTTTCTCATAAGGTGTTTGGTGAATTAAAATCCCTCCATGCTAGCCCTGCCAATAGGGCATTGTTTTTATGTCTAAGACATTATAGCACGTTGGGATTATTTAGCTACTATGTTCACAAAAGCAATAACAATAAATGAACCCGAACAATTAGGCAATTTCAAGTACCTAAAAGGGCTAGCTATATCAGAGTCATTATGTTGGAGTTGAGTCGGATATCTTCTCATTTGTTATGGCTAGGCCCTTTTATGGCGGATATAGGTGCGCAAACCCCTTTCTTGTATATTTTTCGAGTAGGTTCAATAGAGACAATCCACTTATTCATAGTAGCTATCCAACGGAAAAATTCTTTCAATCAAGCAAGTAAGCCAAGCAAAGCTTTGATAGGCTTGGTAACTTTTTCCCAATTTAGAAGATGTAATTTCTTTTTGGAGGAAGTTGTCCCCCATAGGAAATTTCTTTGATATTGTTCCATTTTGTTGATGATTGATGAGGAGATGTTAATATATTGCATAACATGATTAGGTAAATTATTTAATGTAGACTTAATTAGGGTGACTCTACCTGCCATGGTTAAGAATTGGCCTTCCATCCTGCTAATCTTGATCTAAAATTATAAGGATAAACTGAAAATCACTTGTCTTGGGCCTTTTGCGAAAAATTGGAAATCCTAAATATTTACCAAAATTAGATCCTTTAGTTATTTGAAAGCAGCCTAGGGCTAAGTTTTGTCCTACGTTGGGCAATTATTTGAGAAAATGATCTTTGATTTTTCAAAATTAATTTTCTTACCAGAAACTCTTGTAAATAGATTTATTACATCTATGATGGCGTTGCAACTTTTAGGAGTTGTTTGTGATATTAATGGGTTGCCATTGTAAATAATCTACAGAAAGGTTTATACATCTGGAGAATATTTCCATACACATAATAAAAAGATATGGAGATAAAGGGTCACCTTGTCTAATACCTCGTGTATGTGTGAAGTAAGGAGTACGTGACCCATTTATGAGTATCGAAGTAGAGGTAGTAGTAATACATGGCATAATTAAATTTATCATAGGCTTAGGAATGCCAAAGAAAAGTAAAGCAGTTCTAATGAAAGACCATTCTAGTCTATCAAAAGGCTTTTCCAAATCAAGTTTTAATAGCACATATCTAATTTTTCCTTTCATTTGGTTAAAGTGATTTAATACCTCTTGCACGATTATGACATTATCAGAGGCCGTTTTACCCGGTTGAAAACTAGTTTGTGTTGGTCCTTTGATGGAGTGAAGTATGGGCTTAAGCCTATTGACAATGATTTTTGTTATTAGTTTATAAGTAATGTTACAAAGGCTAATATGCCTATATTGTTGAATAGTCTGTGGATGTTTGATTTTTTGGATAAGGCAAATAAATGTTTGATTTAGAGATGGTGGAATTGTATGAGAGTTGAAAATATCATGAAAAAAAATCTCTGTCCATATTTCCTACCACAGACAAATATTTTTGGTAGAAGAAAGGGTGTAGCCCATCTGGCCTAGGAGCCTTATAAGGTTGAAAGCTGCTCAAAGCTTTGTTAATTTCAGTATCTTGCAGTGGCTCGACTAGTGTACTTGTGGTTTCCTGATTGATTGGGCATGTAGGAGCTATCTCAGAGAATATAGTGGAGTGTGTGTGTTCCGTTGAAAATAGGTTAATATAAAACTTCTGGATAATGTTTTTAATGTCCGTTTGGTCATGACACCAATTTCCCACAGAATCTTTTAAGGAAAATTTCCTATTTCTCCTACGTCTGTAAAGTGTGAACATATAAAAAAATTTAGTATTTGCATCACCATTATTAAGCCAAGTTAGTCTTGACTTTAGTTTCCAAAAGTCTTCATCTATCCTAAGAATATTGTTAAACTCGTTTGATAATTGAATTTCCAAGTTTTGTAGATAGATACTAGTTTGATAGTGATGTGAGGATTGAATTCCCTCTAATCTTACTAGTAATTTTCTTTTACGAGCAAATATATTACCAAAGACCTTACTATTCCATTTGGTCACTATATTCCGGAAATTTTCCGTAGTTTCTAATAAAGGTTGGTTTTGTTACCACATTTGTTGTACCAGTTGGGAAAATTATGGATGAGATACCCACATAGGTTCAAACCTAAATCTTTTTATAGGTATATTAACATGGACCTCTAAGGTTAAAAGTAGCGGACAATGGTCAGAATATGTCATAGGTAAATATTGCACCATTGCCTCAGGGTACATAGTAAGCCAATCATAGTTTGCGAAAAAATGATCAAGTCTTTCTAATATTGTGTCACGACCCAACATCCATAAGGTCGTGATGGCGCCGGACACCACTGTCAGGCAAGCCAATCATTAATTGGTAAGTTAAATTCCTATTTTAGCATTTTTAAAATCATTACCTTTCACTTTATTACAGAATAACTGAATAAAATCCGCTAAGTAAATATGATGGCTTAATACTCCTTTTTAATAAAATACATCCCAAACACATCCCAGAACCTGGTGTCACAAGTGCATGAGCAAATTCTAAGAATTATACAAATACTACAAAGCTTGTCCGAAGTACATATTGGACAAGGAATTTAAAATAAAAATAAATACAATATGAGGGAGACTCTGTCGGCTGCGGAACGTCTCCGGATAGTGCAACTCGTCTAAGTCTCCAAGTCAGCCACATTGCCGTGTTGAGCAGGGCCACTAGCTATGAATGTACCTGTGCAATAAAAATGCACAGCAAGTGTAGCATGAGTACGGAAACAACGTGCACTCAGTAAGTATCCCGCCTAACCTTAGAGAGGTAGTGACGAGAGGTCGATTTTGACACTTGCTAGAGGTCAATACAATATAATAGATGAAGGATGTAAACATGGTTATTAACATCGAATGACAAATAGTGACAAGAAAGATCAACTATTTCCATTAATTTATAAGTTCTCCGATTTTCGTGATTTCATTTAGCAATTTACGTCCATAAGACAATTTAACAATTCAAGTCATAGATGGTATATAATATGTATATATCATGCGTAGGAAATGTCAAGGGTCGAACGGCCCAAACCAACAATAATAAAATGTGCACTGCCAAAGGGTCAAACGGCTCGAACCATGCATCTATTCCGCCGTGGCGTACGGCCCGCTCCCATGAGAGTAGTGGAAAGAATCACACCACTCGCGAAATATATATATTGCGAAGCGGTCATATATAAATAATAGAGTTACCCCACTCGCGAATCATACCTGCGATTCGGGTACCCATATAGATACACACATTCCAATAATACATCAGGAAATATTTAGCCAAGGAAAGGACAAAATTCTCTTTTTTAATGATTAGGATAATGAAGTTTAACCTACCTAAATATTCATTTACTAATTCAATGATATTAGACAGTCTCGTTTTACCAACAAAGTTACAAGTACAACAAGTAAAGCATGCTAGTGGGTCCTAGGCTACCCGTACATAAGCATAATAGTAGCTACGCACGGACTCCCGTCACCTCATGCGTACGTATCCCCCAAAAATAGTAACACATATTTAATTAGTTCACCTATGGGGACAATTTCCCTTCACAAAGTTAGAAAGAAGACTTACCTCGCTCCGAAGATTCATAAACGGCCTCCAACCCCTTCCGACGACTCCAATTGATTCACAACGCCCCAAACTATTCAAATAACGAGCAAAACAATAAAAATTCCCTCTAATACTTATAACAATTCAAATTATATAAGTGTCCAACTCTGCTCGAAATGTTGACCAAAATGCCGTCGGGCCCACGTGCCCGGATTCCGAAATTTCTCGAAGATAAGTTCTACCCATAGCTTTACTAATTCAAATATACAATTTACTCTAATTTTCACGCTCGAATTCATGGTAAAAGTCCAAATTCCCAAATTCTAGGTCTTCCCCAAAAATCCAAAATTTATACTAATTTTTCATGTCTAAATCCATGTAAGATCACATATTTAACTCAAAAATAGGAAGAAATCACTTACCTAGTGTTGCTTGGTGAAAATCCCTCCTTGAGCTCTCCAAAATGGTCCAAGCCAAATGAAAACAATGAAAGAAATGGGCCAAAACTCGTTTTTAAAACAATCTGCCCAGGTGCTTCATCTAGTTGTACCTTGCGCTGTGTAGGTTGTACATCCTATTACAATTTTCCCCTGCTGTACACCTTCTACTAAAACGGCGATAACTCATAGTAGAAATATCCAAATGACAAACGGTTTGAATATTTAAAAACTAGACACGAAGATCATTCATTAGATAGGTTGTAAACCATATAACTCTTTAAATATTCCGAGATATGAGAGTCTGAAGTTGGCTCCATGCATCAGAAAATTCTGTCAAAACTGCATCACTAGCCATCGTCAATCGATCATAACTTTTTGATCAAATGTCCAAATCATAAATGGTTTAACTTTATGGAAACTAGAATTCAAGGTCTACAACTTTTATGTTTTCCAAATTTTCAGATTCATTATATATTTTGTAATATATGCTTCCAAAGTTAGCTCTTCGATGCATCAGTTGTTGTCCAAAACAGGTTTGCAGCAGAACTTTCCAGTAGCTGTTTTGGCCCGAAATCCATTCCGTTAACCTTCCAAAATCCACCCGAGGCCCTCAGGACCTTAACCAATTATACCAACATGTCCCAAAACATCATACAAACTCGCTCGAGGCCTCAAATCACATCATGCAACGTCGAAATCATGAATCACACCCCAATTCAAGCTTAATGAACTTTAGAACTTGAAACTTCTACATTCGATGCCGAAACCTATCAAATCACGTTCGATTGACCTCAAATTTTGCACACAAGTCACATTCAATATTATGGACCTACTACAACTTTCGAAATCACATTCTGACCCCGATATCAAAATTTCCACTTCCGGTCGAATTTCTCAAAAACCTTCAAATTTCTATCTTTAGCCAAATGACTTCAAAATAACCTACGGATATCCGAATTCATTTCCGATCGTGCTACCAACTCTTGAATCACCTTACGGAGCTATTCCCAGACTCTAAATCCCAAACGGACATCTATATCACTGAAATGCCTTTCAACCCAGACTTATGAAATTCCTTCTATAATGCTAACTTCCACAATACATGCCGAAACGCTCCCGGGTTATCCAAAGTCTGATCCGAACATACGCCCAAGTCCGAAAACATCATACGAACCTGCAGGAACCTTCAAATTACTCAAAATTCCAATCTTAGTCAATTCTTCCAACTTAAGGCTTCCGAAATGAGAAGTTTCTTTCCAATTTGACTCAGAACTTCTCGAAATTTGACTCCGACCACGCCTACAAGTCATAATTCCTGAAACGAAGCTGTTCATGTCCTCAAACTTCTGAACGATGCGCTACATCTCAAAACGTCCGATCGGGTCGTTACATATTGTGCATCCCTATTTTCGTTTATTAGTCCAAGTAAATCTACTTCTTTTGTATCCTAAGTCGATTAATTTGCAGTAATTAACACATTTATCAAATTTGTCTACTCTATAACCCTAATAGGTAACCCTCCACATTTTTCTCTTGAAAATATAATCTCGTTAAAGTCCCCACTAATTAACCCGGGCATGTTATACGTGTCATGCATATACATCAAATTGTCCCAAAAAATTGAACGTAAGGGAGCAGTAGTACTAGAATAAATAGCTGACAGAATCCATTTAGGTTTATTGGGACATACCTGGACGATGCAATGAATATCTTGTTCATTCATCCTAAGCTCCTCTACCTTGATTAACTCTTCATTCCACAATACTACCAGCCCTCCAATGAGCCCATTGGTAGACACCTGAGCCATTTTAGTGAATTGAAAGGCTTCATGAAGCCTATCATGATCATGCATGTGGGTTTCTAGCAATATAGCAAGTATTGGCCTATGGTTGTCTAATAGAGACCTAAAGTGGCATCTAAATTCTGGATTATGTGATCCCCTACAGCTCTAAACCAGGATATTCATGATATTAAGGGGATGAACAGTTGGAGGAGAACTAGTGCTCCGTGGGACTGCTGCCTGTGGTGGCTGCTGTCCTTGTGACTCCATTGGTGGAAGGAGTTGAGGGAGTGTTGGAATGATCACCATTGAGTTTTTTCTTGCCTCTTGATTTGTGGTGATTCGAAAGTTGAGGCTGCACATTATCATTCTGTGTGGACATTTCAGAATAAACTTTTTTTCGTACTGCTCCTTTAGGTTGTAAAGCTAAATTCCTTTTAACCATAGAAACTCTATCCTTTTTTCCCTGAGTTCTACTAAGATCTCAGCTATCTCTTGTCTTTTTTCATATCTAGTTCGTGTGGAGATAGAGGTGGAGTGGATGATGGGTTGTTGGGTAGTGTTAGTGGTTAGAATGGGCTGCTTGGAGTCGAGTATGGTGAGAGGGGTTTCAAGGAGGTTATATTCTTAAACCATGGTGCATAAACTTGCCCCGTGTGATGTGGTGGGTAGAATGGGAGCAAATTGGAAGAGGGGTTGAGAGTTGAGCTTGGTGTTTTCATGGGAAGTGCCCAGTGGGGGAGAGTCGAGGTTGATGCATGTTGGTCCAGTAGATATGGGTGTTTAATCGTGTACCACTGGTTTTGAGAAACATAGTCCATCCCTAGCCTCATACTCTATGTTACAATCTCTGCTAGGTGAGATGGGTTATGGAGAAGCAATATCACATCCTGATTGTTGATTTCCATCGTGAATACCAGAGCATATCCCTGCAGTCCTATTTCTAGCCAGGACTAGAGAGGAAGGTCCATCATCTCTTGTTGAGATGTGTAAACTAGGGGTGTGTTGATGTGTGGAATTTGAGGTCCTTGCATATTCAGTCGTGGGATATGGAAAAATTGATTGTTGTCTAGGTTTCTTCGTGGGGTTTGGTTGGCATTTGGTGTCAAGGATGGTCTCTGCATGACTGTGTGTAGTAGAGTTGAACAGTGTCTGACTTTGTTCAAACATGTGTAAGGATTGTTTAGTATTGGAATTATTTTCAGGCAAGGGAGTTGATGGTGTAGAGGCCATCTTTGTAGTATTGGAGGTATATGGATCACATATAGGGTAATCATTTTGTGTAAATGGGAACTTAGGAGGAATAGAGGGGTTGTAGGTTACTATGGCATGCAACTTGGAGTTGCTGCAGCTATCGTGTATGGCATTAGGTATAGTAAGTGCATATGATATAGTGGGCTTGGGTGTTGGTGATTGGCCGTTAGTAGTCAAAGCCTCTTGGGTGTAAGTGACTGCCTTAGGTGTCAATTGTGTGGGTGTTGGCGTGACTTGGGGTGTAAGACCTAATGGGTGAGTATGAAGTGATGAGTGGGTGTAGGTAGTATTAAATATGTTATGCTTGAGGCGGGGG
>ML260477.1:0-14199 GCA_005239495.1 Nicotiana undulata | reverse complement strand
GGGGTGTTTTATTAATTTGTTTTGGGTGGGGGGGGGGGGGGGGGGGGTTAGCCTCTATCCCGTTTGTGCACTGTTTAGGACTTTTGTCCTTAGTTTGAATTGGTGGGCAGGTAATTTTTGGGTCATGGTTTATTGGGCTTGAATTGTGTAGTTGTGCTAGGTCGAATTGGGTTTTTGGGCACATGTCAAGGTCTGTTAGTGCCTCAAACTTAATAGAAGGATTAGCAACAGGATTAGGAAACTTACCTGAGCTTTTTACAAAAATTGGGCCTGCAATGGCCCAGTAGAGGTAATGTGCTTACCTTTGCCTAGTTTCCCTTCCTTTGTCGCCTCTCTAGTTGCCTTGTTGTGCCCTGCCTGAGGAATTCCTTTACTTTTTGCCGGTAATCTCTTAGGAAACTGGATTGTTTGCCAGCTTAAGGCGGGGTCAGCATCACTAGGTTGGATGTTAGTTGTGTTTTGAGTATTTCCTTGCTCCATAGGTTGGGATTTAGTGAAGGGGCAGGTAGAGGTTGCATGGCCAAATCGACCACACTTAGTACATAAAATATTCAGGCCTTTATACACTAGGGCTTGGTTGTGAGCCCTATAAGAAGGTGAGTTTTTATTGGTTGTTCTAATGCAACTGCAATACATACCCTAGCATATCATTCCCTCACTGTAGAAGATGTGTAGGCGTCTACCTTAAGCAGTTGTCCCAATTTGGAACCAGTTCTGTGGAGTATTTGTTCATCGTAGAACTCAGTTGGAAATTCCGGAAACCATACCGATATTGCAGAGTATGTTAGTTGAGTTGAGGAGGCAATTAACTTAGGCTCCCACTTTCTAACGGATAAAAAATGGTTCAATACAAACCAAGGTCCTCCATGTAAAGCTTTAAACATGTTTTCTTCTTTGTGAAATTTTATTAGGAAAAAGTATGAGCCCAAGTCAATCAGTGCAAGCTTCTCAGTAGGATTCCATAGCGTGATAATTTAGCCTGTAGTATTTGGTGAGTAATAATTATTACAAATACCTTGACTATTACAGAATTTTTCCATGGTGTATATAACCGACATTTGTCTTCAGTGGTTATGGGGATGAATATGTCCTCGTCTTGGCCACTGGCGAAGCTCTCATCCTCTAGGTTTAGGTTATGATCTACATGTTGTTGGATAGTATTATTAGCTATGTGATCATTATATACCAAAGTTTGAAGGAAAGTTTTTGGTTTAGCAGATTGCGTGGTGTCGTATAATTGCATATTACTAATATCGGGGGTTCGTTATTGAGGTCAATTGGATCGCAATTTGAATAATAGGTGTTATCCATTCTTATGAACATTGAGCAAGAGGTAATGAGTTCAAGATTATGTTATAAGTTTAGAGAGAAGGAAGATGTGATGACCCAAGGGGTCATTTTATAATCTAGACTCTGTTCCATGCTTACTATCCATAAAAAAGACTAATTTTAAATACCTCGATATGCATGCGCAGTCTGGGCGTGAAACTGGAAAAGTTTTATGTGAAAATATGAGAAATAGTAATTTCTAGAGTTGAAACTTGATAAAAGTTGACTTTGGTCAACATTTTGAGTAAACGGGCCGGGATCCGTGTTTCGACGATCCCGGGAGGTCCGCAGTAAAATATGGGACTCGATCGTATGACCGGAAATGAATTCTGAGGTCCCTAGCCGTAGAAATCAATCTTTGAAAGAAATTATTTTTCTAAAATATTTATAAAATAAAAAAAAGAATTAATATTTGAAATCATTGGTATCGGGCCCGTATTTTAGTTTCGAAGCCCGGTACAGATTTATTATGATATTTAAAGGTTAAGTGTGACATTTGGTGAAAAACGGAGTTCCTTTTACATGTTATTTTCATGATTTTATCGCACGAGCAAGTCCGTATGATGTTTTTAGACTTGCCTGCATATTTGGTTTAGAGCCCTGAGGGCTCGGGTGAGTTTTAAATAGGTTTGGAGTTGTGTTGCGCTCGTTATTTCTTATGCTTTGACGTCGTTTCTTCAAGCATAAATGATAGCATATTAAACAAATGAGCTCCGATTTCTATTTTGAATGAAATATTAGATTTGTATCGTAATTACGGACCCGTAGCAAAAAGATCATCGAATTTGGACATCGTATGCGGATTTTATGGTTAAAGGTATCAAGATCTTTCAGGTTAATTACGAAATTGTCACTGACGGCGTATTAATAATATGCACAATTTGCAAATATTAAAATTTACATATATCCTTCATTATAAGGTCAAATTGAGTGATTCAAAAGCCTAAAGTGACTTGAATTTCACAAGGAATTCATTAGAGACATAAAAATTGAGTTTCAAGATCATTTGGCACGAGAAACGAGGCAGAATAACTATGCACCACCCAAATGGCCTATTAAACATGATCCTTTCCACGCTCCCAATTCAATTGATCCCGGCCTTAATTGTTCTTTGTTGGTTATTGTTTCCATGGCTACTAGGCCTCATTTCTTTGCTGTTAAATATTATTTGGTTATTTTGGAAGAATATTTGTTGTGTATTTGGTTCTCTTGGGGAACAAAAAGGTTGGGCAGTTTGACACTATGTTGGGATTATATATCTATATATTCATGCCGGTTTCTTGACTATTTACATTGTTGTTGTTTAAAGTATACGGGTTATATTGTTTTCTGTTTGAAACTTTTGAATAAATTAGTGTGATAAGGGTGAATAATTGGTGTGATAAGAGTGGATAATTGGTGTGATAAGGGTGGATAATTGGTGTGATAAGGGTGAATAAATTGGTGTGATAAGGGTGGATAATTGGTGTGATAAGGGTGAATAATTGGTGTGATAAGGATGGATAATTGGTGTGACAAGGGTGAATAAATTGATGTGATAAGGGTGGATAATTGGTGTGATAAGGGTGAATAAATGGGTGTGATAAGGGTGGATAATTGGTGTGATAAGGGTGAATAAATGGGTGTGATAAGGGTGGATAATTGGTGTGATAAGGGTGGATAATTTATTGTGATATTATGAATAGATGGGATCGGGTTGCATGCCGCAACATGACTGTGAAAATGAGGAATAATGATGTTTTTTACTGATTCTTTTTTCTTTAAATGATTTGGAAACTCTTGATTTGCTCTACATTTTTTCTTATGTTTAGAACCTGTGATTATTTCAAAGTAAGGTTTTGAAACTTGAAATTTTACTTGAGAGTTGGTTATAGCTGAGGCTTGGGAAAGGCGGTTGAGTTGTTTTATTGTTATTGCAGTACTTGTTTAATTATTTATTTAGATTTTCTTCATGCATTATATAATACTGTTATAATTTATTTTGTTAAAGCCCCGCCGTAGCCTCGTCACTACTTCGTCGGCACTTACTCAATACATGGGGTCGATTGTACTGATACTATACGCTGTGCTCTTTTGCATAGATCCAGGTACCCGTCATCAGTAGAGCTAGTTCGAGCAGCCTTCCTATTCAGTTGGAGACACGAGGTACATCTGCCGGCGTTCGCAGATTCCGAGAGTCTTCTCATATTTTACATACGTTGTTTTATTGTATTCAGAACAATTATAGTATTTCTTTCAGCCCAGTATTTGTAGCATTCTTTAGTAGTTCGTGAATTGTGACACCAGACTCTGGGGTAGTTCTAGACTTATTTATATAATTAGCTCATGGTTCGTTATTATTTAATGGTTTAGTAGTTTATCTGTGGAATTATCTATATTTAGTTTACTTTAAATTTACTTATTGATGCTTAATAAGATAATCAAAGGGAATTAGATACTCGAATTCTAACATTGGCTTGCCTAGCAAGTGTGGTGTTAAGCCCCATCACGATCCCTAAGGCTGGAAATTTGGGTCGTGACAGAAGAGCATCTCTCTCTAGGTTTCCTATGATGCACACTTTGACTTATATATGAAATGTTAAGTTCATATATGGTCGTACCAGTTTAACCATAGAAATATACTTTGCGAAAACTCTTTATAATGATATTTAGGGGCCCAACTATGTAGTCTTAAAATTATTGTTTGTAGGGACTCAATTAATATTTTGATAAATAAATTGATCCTTATTATATCCATTTAATCACGGATAGAGAATGATATTGGGGATCACAATTTATAATTAGTTTATTTTAATAATTTGCTTAAAATCAAACTATAAATTATAATTTGTTTAAGTTGCTCCAATTAACATAAAAAGACTATGTGATATAATACACATTTTATCATCCATATCAAACATAAACTTCAAATTGAAAATTTGATTTCAAATATATTATTTTCCTATTTGAATATTTTACAAGAGAATATATTAAAGCTACATGTGTAATCTATATTAACAAATTTTCTAGAATAAGAAGCTTACCAATCTGTCTGTAAACTATTCTTGAATGCATCCAAATTGGTTTCGCAGGAGTTTCAACAGTGGGAACAATCAACTACTTGATGAAAGTTAACACGAACAACATCATTCTTTACAATACGATAAAAGATGAATAAAACTTACTATTGATTTTACTTCATGTCTTGTATACAACAAAATCAAGAGAGATTTTTAGTACAGTAAATAAAGAGAACTTCCAATGGAACACGCACCCCTAAAGAGGTAATTTATTATTTCAAACAAAGAGAACCAAAGACACTAAACAAATATTAACATGATATAAATTGTAGTAACTCAATATAGCAGTTCAAATTATATTTTATTATAACTCGTTTAAAATGATGTTATCTGGTGATAAAATATTAAACATTTGATAGAAGTGAATATAAATTATTATAGGGATTTTAATTTTTTTCTTAATTAAGGAGATAAGAGAAATGTTTTTATTTTTCTATAGATTTATCATATGCTAATTTTAATAATGAAACAATATAAACATTATAAAAAAAAATATTTAGGATAATTACGTGTCACGACCCGATTTACCCTCTGAAAGGTATCGTGATGGAACCTTGTAACGACCCGACCAGTCGTTTTGTGTTATCGGACCCCGTTTCCCTTAATGAGATTTATTTTGAATTTATAAGTATCACGCTATTTCAAACAAGGGATAAGTAAATTTGTGAATGTGAGAGGGTAAGCAAATCGAGAAAAAAATGAGTTTCGTCGAGGTTTAACATTTTGGAATAAAATACGGTCCGAGATAAAATACCCGATATTTATGGACTAGTACCATACAAGGTACCACATGGACATGATAAGGTATGTTAAAAGTGGATAGTATTTTAAGTAATTTAAGACAATTCTTAATTGTGCGGGTAATTGGTAATTAACTAAAATATCTTGGATAAGACTCTACGTGGCAGATTTTGCTTTAGCAAAATTTGTGACTCATGCCTTAATTGATATATGTGGCAAGATTTTAGAATTTTGCAAGTCTTTTAACGTAAAAAGGGGATCATTATCTTAAAAAAAGAAGACATGAATATGTTTTCCTTAGAATGTTCAGGCTTCTCTGCTATGAGTAGTGAATATGGTCTATGTCACGACCCGAAATCCCACCTTTCAGATCGTGACTGCGTCTAACGTTGAACCCGTTAGACAAGCCAACGTACACAACACTTTGATATCTATAAAACAACATAACAGTAATAAAGCCAGTTAACTTTCCAACCTCTACTGGAATATCACAATTTCCTTAACTTTCAACCTTTACTAAACATTTCCAAATCACTTCAAAAGTTTTTACAGCAGAAAAGTAATAATATTTCCAAAACGCACAATGAAATGATAAAGGTGACAACATCGCAAATATCCCAAAACCGGGGTGTCACAATCTCACGGGCTAGCTATAAGAATACAAAATACAAGTCTGAAAGGAAAAACAGTATTGTCTTTAGAACTGAAGGAGAAGTAAGACAATAGGACACAATAGCAGAGGAGCCTCCAGGGTCCACGCACGCTAGTGGTTTACCTTGAAGCTCAATGTGGACTGAAGATGACTCCCTCAGAGCGGTCCACGGGGTCCGGGAGCGGGATCTGCACAACATAAAGAAGTACAATGTAGTATCAGTACAACCGACCCCAATGTATCATGGCACGACATTAACCTTCGTGCTTATAATCAATAAAAGTCATGGCACGGCATTTACCTTCGTGCTTATATTCAATATGAATCATGGCACGGCATCACCCTTCGTGCTTTACACTCTTCCTCACTATGCAATGTAATCAAATATCATGGCACGACATCACCCTTCGTGCTTTACACTCTTCCTCACCAAACAATAACAGGTAAAATCGCAAGGAGTACAACATAGTGGAAATAAGCAGTTCCGAAACACCCAGCAAGGGGAAAAACATCAATTCAATAACTCAAGAAATGCCCGGCAAGGGTCTCAGCTATAACCAATCACCTCAATCACATACTCTACACTTGTATTATCTTTCGTATCAATACTTCTCAAACTCAACAGCCAATACTTTCAATCAAGAATAAATTTCCAAGTAAAGACAATCTCATAATATGCTAAACATGGAAGAAATACTGCAATTCCTATCAAAATAGACTCACGGGCATGCGAGACACACATTGGAAAGGTACTCGTCACCTCACATATGCAATGGACATGATAATCACTTAACACATAACAATTAATACCTATCCCCTCACCGAAATTAGGCAAGACACTTACCTCGGTCCAAAGTATAGCAATCAACCCTCTAAGACCGTCTTTCCTTTTTAATTCAACTCCAGAACCACAATATCTAAGCATAATTAACTTAAGTGTATCAATAATAACTCAATAACAGCATCTCATAGCCTAAATAAACAATTCCTACCATTCTTTCAAAATTCCCAAAATTCGACCCCGGGCCCACGTTGTCTAAACTCGAGGTTCGGACCAAAACCCGTTCACCCATTACCCCACGAGTTAAAATATATGATTTTTTTCAAGATCCGACCCCAAATTGAGGTTAGATCACCCAATTTTCCCAAAAACCTAATTCTACCCAAAACCCCTAATTTCTACTTGATTTTATGATTTTTGGCCTAGGTTTCTAATGATTATGAAAGGAAAGTGGAAGAAATAGAAGTTGAAATCACTTACACAAAGGTTTATTGAAGGGTCCTAGCTTGAGGATCGACCATGGAGGTTGAAGGAGGAGAAGAAGGCTGAAAATATCAAAGTCCCATGTAGAGTATTCTGTTTCTAAGACTTAAAGATAACTGGGCGATTTTGTTGTCTGCGATCGCGGAAGAGGGGCTGCGATCGCAAAGCTTGAAGTTTTGCTACTATGCGATCGCAGAACAAGGGGTGCGATCGCGGAAGGGAGCGGGCCAGGCGTCTGCGATCGCAGACAAAACTACGCGATCGCAGAGAGATACTACCCAACCCCACCTGACTCCACTGACACATTATGCGATTGCAGAAGACGAGATGCGATCGCATAGTGCAACCCAGTTGCCCCTTCACCTAAGCCTATGCGATCGCGAAGAAGGAATGCGATCGCAGAACGTCTGGATTCCCTACACTGCGATCGCGGACCCATCCATGCGATCGCAGAGAACAACAGGCCCTCCCCCACTCTCAACTCTATGCGATCGCAGCTCCACCTATGCGATCGCATAGACTAAGCTACCAGACACCAGAAGCTGCAATTAAACACCAGATTTTTCATGTTTTCACACCCCGTTAGCTATCCGAAACTCACCCGAGCCCTCGGGTCTCAAAACCAAAAATACACACCTCCCCCAATACATCCTACGGACTTATTCAATCTTTTAAATCACCAAAATATCATCAAAAACAAGGAATTAAACCTTAAAACTCATAGAATTTCCTCAAAACATCATAAATCTTAATTTTTCCAATTTAAATTCGAATCACATCATTTCAAGTCCGTTTTACACCAAATTTCACAGATAAGTCACATAACATATAATAAACCTGTTACGGGCTTCGAAACTATAATACGGGCCCGGTAACACGGTTTTCACATAATTATTCATTTCCAAAATCCTTTATTATTTCCAGAAAATAATTTTCTTCAAAAATTCATTTCTCGGGCTTGGGACCTCGAAATTCGATTCTGGGCATACGCCCAAGTCCCATATTTTCCTACAGACCTTCCGGGACCATCATCACGGGTCCGGGTCCGTTTACCAAAAATGTTGACCAAAGTCAACTTTATTCAATTATTCAATTCAAAGTTCCATTTTTATCAAATTTTCACATAGAAGCTTCCCGGTTACATGCCCGAGCTGCGCACGCATATTGAGGTAAGATTAACGGAGGCTTTCGGGGCCTCAGAACATAGATTTAGCTAGAATTACTTAGAATGACCTTTTGGGTCATCACAGTCTAGTTATAAGGCTTCATCATTATTGTCAGTCAAGTATGTTTATACTACTTGGTTTAAGAAGTTGTGAAGCTTTCAACCAGATTTGCCACTACCAAATAGTATCTAGATTAAATAGTGTGCTTGTAATATAACATTGTTGATTGATTGTTAGAAAGGTTGTATCTTGAGGAATTAGTACAGTGAGTTAGGTGAAGAGCACATAATCAATAATAAAAATTGGACAAGGAGAGGTTTGGCGATGGTGTTCGAATTACAATCATTTGGAATGGTGGTAACTTGATTTTTCTTGAAATAAATTCATACGAGGCTCTTAGCATAATAGCAATATTTGCGGTTCTAAGGCAGCATGGTGCAATCATTTCCAAAAATATCATACGGATTTTTCCTACTCCAGTTACGAGTCCTCAGGTGTAGAGTTCGGAGTTGCAGGCGCGTTCCTGGTCTGAGAGGTAGATTCGACACCAGGTGAGTCTCCTTTCTAACCATGTAAGAGGGAATTATCCCCATAGGTGCTCTACATGTTGTATGTACTTGTTTGGGGGATCCACGTACGTACCAAGTGACGAGAGTCCGTACGTGGCGACTAAATAAAATATTGCTATGTCGGATAGCCTTAGGATTCACAAGCATGCCTCTATGTGTCCTATTTGTACCTTGTATATGTGTTAGGAATTGTATAATTCTGCTGAAATGATATGGAAACGTAAGACATTGTGATTTAAATCTCAGTTGATTATCCTTGGTATTGGCACAGTCCTGTTGAGTTCACTGTTGAGTTGGTACACATATGTACTTATATATATATGCACTCATTATCGAGTCAGCACACGAGTCGCAGGTAGGATGTACGATCGTGGGTTAGCTTATCATTATCGAGTCAGCACACGAGTTGCAGGTACGATTCGCGATCGTGGGTTAGCTTATTATTATCGAGTCAGCACACGAGTCGCAGGTATGATGCGCGATCGTGGGTCAGCTTATCATTATCGAGTCAGCACACGAGTCGCAGGTACGATGCGTGATCGTGGGTTAGCTTATGACCTCAGTCGTTATGACCACCCTTATGACTCCGGCCGGTTGTCTTGTCCTGGTGTGTGTATGATAACTTGAGTTCCAAGTCACTTATAAATGGGATGTCAGGTATTGGTTAAGAGGAGATTCTGGTACTCTGTTGTTCATTCTTTAGTTATTATTTGGACTACATTATTTGCTATGCATTTGCTGTTTATTGTTTCACATGCCTATTGCTTTAGCCATATCTTGTCATATATCATGTTGTTGGACCTTAGTGAGTATCTAGTCGACCTTTCGTCACTACTTCTTCGAGATTAGACGGGATACTCACTGGGTACATATATGTATATGTACTCATGCTACACTTTCTGTGCATTTTGTTGCACAGGTACCTTTATAGTACAAGGATCGACTTGGAGACTTATACGAGCTGCATTCATCCGGAGGCGTTCCGCAGCTGGCAGAGTCTCCCTTCTATGTATTTACATTTTTATCTTTATTGTCTTTGTCCAATTTGTTTCTCGGACAAGCATTGTTAATTGTATAAATTCTTAGAAATTGCTCATGTACTTGTGTCACCGGGTTCTGGGTATGTGTTGGTATTTCTTTTATTATATTAAGTTGATTTCCTGCCGTATGTAATTTACGGGAATTTTAAATTTTTTGGTTATGAAATGCAGAAAAAGGTATGATTTCGAAAACGTTAAGCAGGAAGGTATTTTAACTAATTTAGGGGTTGGCTTGCCTGACAGTGTGTCCAGTGCCATCACGACCCATAGATTTTGGGTCGTGACAACGTGGTATCAAAGCTCTAGGTTCCCCTAGGTGTCACGAGTCATGAGCAAGTCTAGTAGAGTCTTGCAGATCGGTACGAAGACGTCTGTACTTATCTTCGAGAGGCTACAGGGCTGTTAGGTGTACCTCCCTTCTTGATTCCTCATCGTGCGATTTGATTTCCTTAAGTCTTATGCCTATGTTTCTTCCTACTCAATCTTACGCGTCGCAAAGCGCTTGTTATGAATCAGGAATTTGAGGAGTTGTAATGGTGCTACAGATATGATGTGTGATGTTTCCGTACATAATTGATTGGGTTGTTGCTATCGCCCTGCGAAAGGATATTATGTTATTCCAGCTTAGTAGTTCTATGTCTGGGAGCCTTGAAACTATGCTCAGGATATTAAGATGCTTACGATCGGTTATCGCACGGTGTTGTTATGATGGTAAAATGCTTGCCCATATGTCGGGGTGATGAATGGCTCAAATGGAGGTCTTCTCAGAGTGGGTTTTGAGATTTCAGTATTTGAGTTCCGGCAGAGGAAAGGCATTTGGACTATGAACCATCTGGTTCGGGTTGGTAAGGCAGTAAGACTTGGTGTTAACGAGCAAGGTGGAGTATTCACCTGTGTTGTGGTATCTTTGTTTGATCGAATAGCATACGTTAAGTTCGCCGGTGTTATAGATCTTTGGTTGCATTGGGTTAGAGTGTTAAGGGAAGCGATTGCCAGAGATCGTGGTGTGTAGTGGTTCACAATTGAATAGTTACTTCTAATAAAGGCATCTTGACAAAGACGATCTTTGGGGAGTTTGAAATCGTGGTGATCTACTGGTTCAAGAGCCACAGAGAATGATATTGAATTGAGGCCGCAATTGAGAAGCATGTGATGAAGGGAAACATATGAGAAGTGTCAAGTGGCGGCTGAGTCTCTAGACGCCAGGCGTCAGAGACGGAAGTCGGGTAGTTGCTTAAAGGAATGAGTTTAACTAAGTGGGAGAGTGGCAGTGTAGCCTATGAGTTCAGTGGTAAGACGGCTGCCTACCTTGAGGAGGAGTTGGAGTGGTTTGAGAATTTAAGTGGACAGGGATTAGGTCCTCGAGCGGTTATCAGCGGAAGGTTGGATGCAACAGGGAAGAGTGGTCAGGGACGAGGAAGGATTCTATATGGCGGTGAATTTGAAGATGTTGTAGCACAATTAGTAGGTGTCCACGAGAAGCGAACGGACAGGTAATGTTGGTGAATGAGAACAAGCCTAGGGTGAAGTATTGATGTTGCAGACGGTGTGCGCCGCAACATTGTTGGAAAGTGTCAGTTGGTGAATTCCACAGGTGGGTTATCCCCTATGAGTAGGTTACCGATTGTGTGATTGGAAAAGTTTCTCAAGGGATTCTAGTGGCTATTCGGTAGAAGTCGAATATGTGAAGGATGCTAGAGAATTTGAGTATTAATGGGATGCTAGCAGGAGAATTTAGAAGAATTTGACAGATTGGTTGAGCAAGATTTTGTTAACAGAGGAGAAAGGATCTCAGCAGTGTCTAGAATGGTGCAAGAAGTAGCTTCGGGCTAAGTGGGGGAGTTCCACCATCTGCGGTTGAGTTGTAAGATTGTGTTCTCATGGGGTTGTAGATTGTCTGCGTATTGGCATGTTATTTGGATCGGGTTGTACGCCGCAACAATGTGTACGGTTCCTTATATTAATTTCTCTTATGTTATACTTCCTGTATTCTGAGGAAAGTTCATATTAGTTGCGTGACTTGAGTAGTCTCTTCCTGAGTCAATTCTTTATGTATCATGTTCGAGTTGTGGCCTATCGGCGCATTGTGATATCGTGCGTGGCGGTTGGTCATGTCTGGGGTGATTTGTGGTCTGAACAGTTCATACTAGGTGAGACGAGGTTATTGCATCAAGGATCGGTGCAATATGATTAAGTGAATGCATTAAAGGACAGTTACCCTTATTGGTTTGTAGTGAGATGGTGGTCTTAGTCTAGAGGAAGGATCCAATATTTGGTTAACTCTGCAATTGGTTAGAATTTATACACATCTCCTCTGTTGGGATGGTATCGTCAAATTTATAGCAGGATGTATCTGTATATCTTATTAAGTGTATTGAGAGCATCAGATTCGTAGAATTTTGGCTATTAGGGTTCAGGAAGCATCATTGTGGTTAGATGATGGATTATGCGGTGTATGGTGCTAATCCAGCAAAGGTGCGCAATTGTGTTCTGGTGCCTCGTGTAGTGGTTGATACGTTGTTCATATATTAGAAAATAGGCCTGGCAGAGAAATTCCAGGTGTTGGAACTGAGTTTGGAACTTGCTGCATGGATAAAAGAAGGATATCTTCAGTTTTTATCAAGATTATGCTTTCAAATGGGTTGTGGCCGCACAGGCAGGTGCACGAGGTGTGAAGAAGTTATTCCAAATACTCAAAATTAGTTCTTGGCACGTTCGAGGACGAACGTCTATTTAAGTGGGGAATAATGTAATGACCCGACTGGTCGTTTTGCGTTATCAGACCTCGTTTCCCTAAATGAGATTTATTTTTAATTTATAAGTATCACGCTATTTCAAACAAGGGATAAGTAAATTTGTGAATGTGAGAGGGTAAGAAAATCGGAAAAAAAAGAGTTTCGTCGAGGTTTAGCATTTTGGAATAATATACGGTCTGAGATAAAATACCCGGTATTTATGGACTAGTACTGTAACGACCTGGCCGGTCATTTTGGAGAGTTAGCGCCCCGATCCCCGGATAACTGTTCCTCCCATGTCTTATTAGGTTAATGGAACGAGTCGGAGCGTTGAGTGATGAAAATTGGAGTGTTTTTGGACATATAGTCCTTTAAGGTGAGCTTTAACCTTAGAAATTGGGCCGGAGCAGGAGCTATGTGAAGACAGATCCGGAATGGAAATTCGTCGACTCCGTTAGCTCTGTTGAGTGATTTCGGGGTTGGGAGCGTGTTCGGAATGTGTTTTTGAGGTCAGACGTAGATTTAGGCTTGAATTGGCGAAAGTTAGAATTTTGGCAATTTCGGCCGATAGGTGAGATTTTGATATCGGTCTCGGAATGGAATTCCGAAAGCGACAGCAGGTCCGAAATTTCAATTATGACCTGTGTGCAAAATTTGAGGTCATTCGGACGAGTTTAGACGTGGTTCGGCATCTGAGGTGAATTCTTGAAAATTCCTAAGTTCCTAGGCTTGAATCTATACTTATTTGATGATTTTGATGTTATGGAGCGTGTTTTTAAAGCTCGACCTAGTTCGAATAAGGTATTTGGACTAGTTGGTGGTTTTGGTTGAGGTCCCGGGGCCTCGGGTGTGTTTCGGGTGTTCAAACGGACACTTCAAGGCCAAAAGCCTTAGCTGTTATTGCTGGTTTTTCTACAGCAGTCAAGTATTCAATGCGATCGCATAAATGGAGCTGCGATCGCATAGTGGTAGATTAGAGGGTCAGGAGAATTCTCTACGCGATCACATATTATGGACCGCAATCGCATAGTTCTGCTATGTTGGCTTCCAGGATCGCACATGAAGGGTCGCGATCGCATAGTGTTGAAGCGCTGGAGGAAAAATCTGGAGGTTACTCTCCGCGATCGCATGATACACTCTGCGATCGCATAATGCTAATGCCAGAAGGTCCGCGATCGCAGGCACATGTACGCGATCGCACTGAAGGTTTTGAGGCACGTAGAATTTTACTCTCCGCGATCACACAGAATTAAACACCTGGGCAGATTATTAAACCCCATTTCGAAGCTTAAACCTTATTTCACCATTTTTTAGTTGTGGGAGCTCGGGGGAGACAATATTTGAGAAGATTTTCACGTGGGTAATCGAGGTAAGTGATTTTCTACCACCATAGGTTAATTTCTGCGTTCCTAATCTTAAATCCCACCCTTAAATTCATGATTTTTGAGTTAAAATTGGGGGAAAATGGAAGAAACTTCTTAGACTAAATTTTGGGGTTTTGATTGGGTAATTGACCTCCGATTTGAGAGATTTTTATATGGTTAGACTCATGAGCGAACAAGGATTCAGAAAATATAAATCTTTCCCGATTCCGAGACGTGGGCCCGAGGGGCGTTTTGGTCAAATTTTCTAATTTCGCGTATT
>ML260476.1:0-23288 GCA_005239495.1 Nicotiana undulata | reverse complement strand
TAAGCCACTAACAACAGTTAAAATGCAGGTTTTACGTAACGACAGACCGGGTCGTTACAATAATTCTAGGTACATAGTGTAATTTTCCGATGAAGAGTGTAATTGGATAAAGTTGACTCCGCCACCAGAGGCGGACCCAAAATGTTTACACGATGGAGGCACAATATTCTGCTCAACCAACCCCCTAAAGGTTTTTAGTTTTCATGAGGGTGCCAAGTATTTTAAAATAAATATTTTCAAGGTATATACATATACATATATAATTTTTTTGCCGAAACTTGTGGAGTCCGAAAAATCCCTCATTGCAACATGTAGGTCCGCCACTAGTGCTACACTTCTAGCATTTCTTAGAAATAAGTTTTTTGAATGCATCAACTCCCACCGGTCTTATAGCATGTTTGACCAAGCTTCTAAGTAGGCGTCTGGACATAAGAATTGTATAATTCGAAAAAATGGTGAATTTTTTTTCAAGTGAAAATGGTATTTGAAATTTAGAGTTGTGTTTGGACATAAATTTTAGTTTGGGTTATTTTTGATGTTTTGTGAGTGATTTGGGTGAAAATTTTGAAAAACAGTTTTTTGCAGTTTTTAAAATTTTTGAAAATCCAAAATGCATTTTCAAGTGAAAATTGAAAATTTTATGAACAAATGCTGATTTCGAAAAAAGTGAAATTTTCTTGGAAAAATCTTCTATCAAACTTTATGTCCAAACGGGCTACAAAAGCAACTTACTTTGAAAAGTGTTTTTCTCAAAATTATATTTTCAAAGAAGTACTTTGGTGAGAAGCACTTTATGTTTGGCTAATTAATTTGAAAAACACTTATGAGCAGTAATTATTGTTTGGCCAAACTCTTAAAAAGTACTTGTAATTAAAATCTTATCAAAAATGCTTTTGGGGAGAAACTATTTTTTTCTACTTCTAAAAAACTACTTCGGCTGCAACTCAAATGTACTTTTTTTCCTTGCCAAACAGTTTTACTTTAAGAAAAAATCGTTTTTGTCCCCCAAAAAAGATACTTTTGACGAAAAGAAGCTTGGTCAAACAATCTATTAGAGTACTGGTGAAGATTACAACAAAAAATATGGACTAAAAACAACTACTACTATTCTATTTGATGTGATTTGCCAACTAAAGTTCTCACTAAGGAGCTAAAAAAATATGCAAATAGTCAACGTTAGAGATAAAGAGAAATATAATAATAACAACAAATTCAATTGAATTTTACAAGCAGAGGCATGATTTCTGCTAAGAGAACTCAAGAAAAAATTAAAAAAATAAAAGAGATTGTTGCCTGTGGAAATTGAACCTAGCAATCTCACAAAGATTTTGAACTCCCTTAACACTGAGTTATGTTTTTGAACTGCATCAAAGCGATTCAAAATATAATATATAGAGGTACAATACATATTTCGCCAAAGGATGTTTGGATGAACCGCCTTCCTTGTCCCTAAATCCGCTCTTGCCCACAAGGTCACAAATAGGGTATGAACAGAATATACGTGTACGCAAACCTTATCTTAAGTAGAGTAGATATAACGAGAAAAATGTCTAATGCCTTGCTGCCATAGGAGATTTTCCTTTGCTTGATGGTTAGTGAAAGTATCTGCTTCGAAAAGAGAATAGGATTAATTTTAGGAGTCGAAATACATTCAACAATAATAAACAAGTTAATAAAGGATTGACCGATAGAAATTAAGCTAAAAGTAATAATTTCCAATTACATTTGTTGGTGTATGTTTTTTCAATTAAAATAAAATCTTTCTTAGAATTGATCAGATGAATCAATTTCAGGAGATGTATTCCATTCCATGAACAAGGTAAAGGATCGTTTCCCTATGCTGAATCAGCCAATAGGAGACACCCACGTGGACTCCTGCAAGAACTGTCAGCCAACTACACTGTTTTTCGCTTTCGTATCACAACTGTTTGTGTAAATGCCAAGGAAACAGTTAAAACCTTTTTTTTGTTTCACTCTTTGCCTTCCCATTTGCCAATTGCGCCGGCGCCTGTCCTTTCCACCACACTTGTACGTTATCCTCTCCCCAGATCCTTAACTTATTTCCATTTTTGGTATTCTCACATTATTTTAATGGCAAATATGTCCACTTGACTATATGACATTTTCTGATTGATTGAATTTGGGTTTTAAGCTATGTCTATCATTTCTTTTATGGTGCTGTCACAATATCTTAATTGCAAAATATTAGGAGTAATTATTACTCCCTGTGTCCGAATTTATATGGTATTTTTTTTCCCTTTCCGTTTAAGCTGTTCCAAAGAAAATATCATGTAAGATTATGTAGATTTTATAGAGTCGCAGTAATGATGTTTTACTGTTAATATTTTCCCTATCGCCCAAAGAAAATAAAATTTGCCACATATTTATCTAAAAATAATTTAATTTTAATTTTTTTTAGATGATTTGTCCTTAATTTTATGACTCGCTTTAGACCACAAGTTTTAACAATCTTTCTTTCTTTATTAAATTTCGTAGAAGTGACATCAAGTAACCACTCTAAAGGGCTGCTATTTAAGAATTAACCAGTATGTCCTGGATTTCAGGATAAAAATATCCTGAGGTGTCCTGAAATTAAGATTTTTAGTTTAAAATTTCAGGATAAAAATAAGCATTGAAATCACTAAATAACATCCCTGAAAATGGCTATATGTGCACTTATTTTCCCTTGTTTGATTGGTGAGTGAAAAAATTTATCTGATTTTTTTTTTTGAAGTGTTTGGTTAGAGAATATACATTTTTTGTTAGAAAAATAATTTTTATGCTACTCTCCTCACCACCCTTCCCCAAATCTCTGTGTTCCCTATGCCCCTCCCCCACCCCCAACATTTTCAGGATTTTATTTTTTTCTTCAAGAATTTAGTTATTCTTTTAAAATTCACACACACCCAAAGGAACTACTGTGTTACTTTACTTTTTTCACTGCATGAAAGCGAAAGGAAGCGACCGATCAAGAAATACAAAGAGAAGGGGAATGGTTAGTGATGACGGCGCAGGACACAGAAAGTTCTTTCTCTCTCTTTTGAATCCCAGGGATTGCCTCAGGGAAGAGCCCGATCCCTAAAAAAGCCATCCATATTGGTATCATTCAAATGCGAATATAGGCCTGATTGAAGCACAAAAGTGAAATAATAATAATGAGGGGCTTTTGTCAGTTGACGGTCATCTTACATGTCTCCTATGTTACGCTCTCAACTGGATCAATCGCTTTGTCCTGATTTATTGAGCAGGTGCCCTGTGGAACATGTTTTATGGAATTTCACTCTTTATGTAATATTTCTTTTCTTACTAATTGAATTCAGGTAGAGAGAGAGAGAAATATTCAATCAAAACCCTTAGTTCGATAGGGGGATAGTGTACATTCAAGCCGGATAAGACACTGAGATGAAAGACGAAGTAGAAAGGATTACAATCCGCATTCCACCTAAAACTCGCAGAATTTATCGATAATTAGAATAGATTCGTAGACCAGGTCAACCGATTCGTTTTAAATTTAAAATATTTCTATAGGGTCTTTTCTTATTCCTTCTATGTCGCAGGGTTAAAACCAACAACAACGTTGAAATTTATGTTTCATAACTAAAAAGAAAATACTCTTTTTGTTGATTTTAAAAAAGTATTATTTCTACAACATGGAGAAAGTACTCAATATATTGAAATAAAAAAAATACTGTTTACCACATCATTTTGTTAGAATAAAAAAAATACTTTTTCGACATCATGAAAAGAAAGTACTTTTTGCTGAAATGGAAGCAAATACTTTTTGTTACATCATTTTGTTGAAATGAAAGAAAATATATTTTTTGCATTATGGAAAAACTATTTGTTTTGTTGAAATGAAAAAGAAAGTATTTTATCTACAACTTGAAAAGAAAGTACTCTTAATAATACTTTTTCGAGGGTAGAGAATGAGGGTGGGGTAGGGTGGGTGGGAAGGGTTTGGGTAGGGGGTGATGGGTGGCCGAGGGTTGGTGTGGGTTGGGGTGAGGAATAGAGTGGGGAAGGTTGAAGAAGAATTTTGGAAAATGTTTTCCCTTTTCTGACAGAGAAATGTTTTTTCTCTAACGGGAGGAAAATGAATTCATAAGAAACATATCTTCCAAAACATTTAACCCAACCAAACATGGGAAAAATGAAAAATATTTTTCGGAAAATATTTTCCTTCCTACCAAACACCCTATGTGTAACCTATTTTAAAGAAGGATGCTGAGACATAGCACATGAGATCTTTATAAAATTATTTTTTTTATTCAAATTGTAAGCAGAGATTAGAGAATGTATGGGCAAAAAAATATCTTTGATATGGACAAACCACGTCAGTAGCCTCGAAGCGATGACAAATGCGGTCAAAGAGTCAGCAACGATCAAGGTCGAGGTCGAGCATCTTAGGCAGAGTTATAACGACTAATTATAGGATGAATATAAACTAGAATATTCTAGTGGATATTCTCTACACATGTGCTATTAGGGTTTCTAAGAACATGTTCCCTATAAATAGAAAGAGACACAATGATATGGGACATGAGATATTCACTTGTAAAATATACTTTGACTTTATAGAGAGAATATGGTCTTATTACAGGCATACAAAAATAACCTTTTTACTAAGATTCTTGTCCACATTTTTCTACTAGATCCAAGAATAACTCGAATATTCAAAGGCTAATCAATCATTTATCATGTCAGAAAGAACATCCACTGATTTCATCCTTTCTCGGGTGACTCATACGTTTTATTTACATAAATATCATTTATTGTTATTCATCACTATTTAATGCTACATTTCTTCTTTTTGGGTCCTTGGATATTGTCATTATTGCAACATTTGAAATAGATATACGTGTTATTTATCGTAATACCGAGAATTTCGTCTTCAGGATATTATTATTAACCAAGATTAGCCCTTATTTGCATGAATCTAATTAGTTGAACCAAGATTTATATTTTTGGTCAAACAATTTGTCGCCCTCTGTGGGGATTTCTTAGGTAAATTTAGTTTCCTTTAGATCTGCAACTAAGTCGCTAACCTCACAAACCCCAAGATCGTTCTTTGCACGTACAAAACCCTACAGGGAAGGTAACCAATGAGAGAGGACAAAAGTAATGGGTGATCTCCATAACAACCTCATGAATGCTATCAACGCGACCTGTGAAACCCTAGGCAAAGACGTGACGCCCACTTCCTACCGAGGCGCTAGAGGTTGCCTCCTCCCCATTGTAGAATAACAAAACCCAATGGAAAAATGGGCTTCCACATCCACAGAAGAAGGTACACCATCAGCTGTAAAAAATCTCCTCGAAGCTGACCGATACGCTAGTGAGCGTGCTTAACAAGCCCGCTCCAAGCACGATTACAGAAACCGCAAGAGCTTGCACAATACAACTAGCAGATGAATAGAGCAACCGAACAAACCCTCTGACACCAAGTATAACTCACAATGTTACTAAAAGTGTAGGTGATAACGTCCTCGTCGCTTTTCTAAAGAGGATGGAAGAATGGGAGAATGAAAATAAAGCACACAAATATCAAATGAAAGAACACCAAGAACGAGTCGACAAGATACCGGGCGCCCCTAAGCTATTGCCAAAGAGGGACGTAAGCAGGTTCGTAGAGCAGCCGTACATCTATGAAGCAGCCCCACATTTCATACCAAAGACCCTCAAAATGCCGCCCTACTTCAGGATATACGACGGAATGACCGACACTAAAGATCATGTGACCCATTATGTCACAGCCATGAAATGCAACGACCTCACCAAGGAACAAATGTCCTCTATTTTGCTGAAGAAATTTGATGAAACCCTCACAGGAGGGGCATTAACATGGTACTTAAAACTACCAGTCCACTCCACAGAAACTTTCGAGGAAATGGCCGGTAAGTTTGTCATGGCACATGTCGGAGCCAAGAAGGCCTAAACAAGGGTAAACAATATATTCGCTATCAAGAAATCCTTGGGAGAAGGACTAAGGGATTTCCTCACCCGATTCAACAGGGTAAGGATAACTCTACCGAATGTGTCTGAGGGGATGACGATCGTGACCTTTCAGAATGGATTGAGTAGAGATGGTTCGAGAGCAACTAGAAAACAGTTGAGCAGATTCATGAAATATCCTCTAAGCACTTAGGACGAGATCCATAATGCTTATTGTGCTGAAGTCCGAGCAGATGAGGATGACCTCAACGGAATGACCTATCGGCTCGTCTCGGTACAAGCCGAGTCTAGAAGATAACAAAGAGACAACATCAGGAGAGATCACCCGGTCTCACGACCCAACAAAGAATGGCATCAACCATATGTCAGGGCCCACACCCCACCTTCCCTCCGTTACGAGGAAGACCCACCCATGCTGAGGACAAGGACTCACCGGAACGAGAGAGGTATGCCCCCTTATTATCTGCTCAAATTTTGTACGTATCATATACAGAAATAGTCTACGCACTGGAGAAGCTCGAAATGAAGGTAAAGTGGCCGCCAAAGAAGAGGTCCGACCCGAGCACCAGAAAATTCGACGCCCTCTGTGAGTTTCACCAAGAATGAAGGTACAAAATAGAAATGCATTGCCCTTATGCAAGAAATAGTGAACATGTTGCGGAGGGACACCTCAAAGAGCTGCTAAGAGACAAGGGTAGAAACAACTTCTCCAGAGGATGTGAAGACCATGGTCTACCGAAGCCGCCATCACTAGCTCGTACTATCAACATTATCATCAGCGACGGAGACGACACCTCTAACAACGACGTGAAATTTACCACTACTCACAAGCTCAAGCAATATATCATCCGCGAACGGTACGACATACTCGAATAAAGTATCATCTTCGACGAGTCAGATGTCGAGAGTTTGACTTTCCTTCATAATGATGCCCTCATCATTACTTTACGCATTTTAGAATGGTGGACGATGGAAGTGGAGCGTGCATTATCCATCCCTAGTCCTCACCCAAATAAGACTCGAGGACAAGATAGTGCCACGCTGCATCACGCTAGCCGATTTTAATAATGGAGTTGAGTGGACATCAAGAGAAATTATAATCCTCGTCTTGGCCGACGACGTGAAGTTGGAGACGACATTCCACATCATGGACCTGGATCCGCACATAAATGTGCAAATTAATAGCATGAGTACACAACAGCGGTACCCAGTAAGTATCGAGACTAACCTCGGAGGAGTAGTGACGAGGAACAGTCAAGACACCCATTGGACCAAACAACCTGAACAAGTATAATTGTAGAACTGAAAGGGAACAATATCAATATAAAGCTATGCATGATGACAATAATAATACAATGTTTGTAATAGGAACTAAAAACAATAGTTAGAAACGAGTCACAACAAATAATAACACTGTAGAGCTGAACGCCGTTTAAATCTAGTGAAACCAAGTAAAGGAAAACAAGTAACAGCTCAACAAGAACAACCACTTTCACACTAGGTTTATCCAAGAATTTACACGAGGTACAAAACCTCAAAATCACAAATCAGGGGTCCTAATTCGTGAACCCTAATCACTTGGCATCTTGTGCCCACATTACAATTCATAATAGCACAGACGGCTCATGTGCCAAGGGAGTGACAATATATCCGCACGGACCACTCACGTGCCAACAATATTAATGACTCATGATTGCGCGGATAACTCACGTGCCTATAGGATAACTCTCACACATAAGGCAATCACACGGGAGTACATGTAAATGGTCAAAACATCAGGATTCATCTTCTTAGACCGATATGAGTGATTTTTTTACGTGTATGCTTATGCAAGTTTTCTACCACAATTCAAGTCAACAAGTAAGGGTAGAGACAATGAATGACACATAAGAAATGATCACCACAAAATGTACATTGTAATAAAGACAATAATAAAATTGAAACAACGAATAGTATAACAAGATTAGCTACACAGAACTAAGCAAATAGCGCAACACGGAGAAAGACAATTAATAGTATGCTAAGGAAAACACTGATCAAAGACAAGTAAAAAAAGAACGGGGAAATGTCAACAAGAGTCACTATCGAGGTACCGCCTCGCAGTCTCAAATCACAAAATAAATCACAATCTTTCCTTATATCACTGTGGTAGCCTTTACATTTAGTTTTGAAAATCATTTCCTCGAAATAGCATCCCATGTTTTAGCCCACCTTATCACACTGCATGGTTTCTAGTAGTTCCCCTACTAGCCACGCGTATCAAGCCCACCTTATCTCATTGCATGCGTTTCAATACCCAGACCTTCTACCACCGCATACGTATCAATATCACAATGTATCACAAATCGCACCTTAAGTGCCCAAATCATAATTTTCCAGAGAAACCAAACAATAACAGAATTACACAATAAGGATCCCACGGCTCAACCAAAACACACAACATCAACAACAATAACAATAACGCGAGAATACGACATGTAAATCATCAGAAGGAGTTCAGAACAAAAAGCAACGAAAGAACGAGCTCACAAAGAAAGACACAACAGGAAATAATGGTCTCAACAAGAATAACTCAACAAGGGAGAGGTAATGTGTAACAATGATTCCACAAAAGTACAATTCGACGACAAGAGATAACGTGAATCAATGACCCCAAATAAGAAAACGTCAACACTGAAAGGGATAACCAACTTCAAGGAAGGCTAAGAAATTACGGAAGGGATAATAGTAATTTCAATAAAGGTTAAGCAAATTATGGAAGAGATACTAATAACTTCAATTAAGGTTAAGCAATTACGGAAGAGATAATAATAACTTCAATTAAGGCACATAAGAGTTTAATCGGCGATAAAGGTAGATCATGAAGCAATTAATTTCAAATAAGACACGTAAGGGTGAATTTAGTAAATGAGGGACATAACAAGACAAAACAACTTTATATATAATGAACATAAGAACCTAAGAGCCAAAAACGATCAAAGTTCCATAAATAAGCTCGAGCACGTACTCGTCACCTCGCGTACACGACCTTCACATGACACAAATAGCACAAATGACTCAAATTCGAAGGGGTAGTTCCCCCCCCCCCCCCCCCCCCCCCCCCCCCCACAAAGTTAATCAAGATACTTACCTCAAAGAAGCTAGAGAAATACTCTAAAATGACCTTCTCGAGTGAAACAACCTCTGGTCGGCTCAAATCTAGACAAAATAACTTCAAATCATAAATAAAACACATAGGAAACAATTCCGGATAATAAAGCTTCGATCTTTAATTAAAACTAAAACGTCAACCCCCAGGCCCGCACCTCAGAACCCGATAAAATTCACGAAACCCGAGCACCCATTCTGATACGAGTTCAACCATACCAAAATTATCAATTTCCAACATCAATTCGTCATTCAAATCACCATTTTACATTTTTGAAAGTTTTTCTCCAAATCCTCATTTTCCTCAACTCAAACTACGAATTAAATGATAAAAATAAAGATGGAATCATGAAATACGATAAATTTCGGATAAAGAATACTTACGCCAATCGAACACGTGAAGAATCCCTCAAAAATCGTTCAAATCCAAGGTCTCTAGCTTAAAAGATGAAAAATGGACAAAACCAACGCTTATATTCTGATGCCCAGGTAACATGAATCGCGATATGTATGATATCGCAAAGAAGGAAAATATCAGCTGCCAATAATACACTTGTAACGACCCGATTGGTCGTTACGTAGAACCTGCATTATAATCACTGTTATTGACTTATCATAGTTTGGTTATACTGTTATTGATGTGTTAGAGTTGGTAAGCTTGAAATCAGAATGGTCGTACTGAGAGTTTAGTCACTTAGTCTTTAAAAATAGCCTTAAAGTTGGAAAAGTCAACTGAGAGTTGACTTACTGGTAAACGACCTCGGAATGCGGATTTTATGACTCTAATAGCTTCGTTAGGTGAATTGGGACTTAGGAGTGTGTTCAGAATAATTTTGGGATGTCCGATGTAGAATTAGGCTTGAATTGGCGAAAGTTAGTTTTTGGTGATTTTCGGTCGATAGTGGAAAATAGGCTATCGGGGTCAGAATGGAATTCCGACAGTTGGAACAGGTTCGCAATGTCATTTTGGACATGTCTGCAAAATTTCAAGTCAATCGGAGTTGTTTTGGATAGTTTCGGCATCATTGGTGGATTTTAGAAATATCAAAGTTCTTAGGCTTGAATCCGATGTAATTTTTGTGTTTTGATGTTAGTTTTAGTGTTTTGAGAGTAAAACTAAGTTTGAATGATCATATATGATGAGTTGGTATAATTGGTTGAGGTCCCGAAGGGCTCGGGATTGATTTCGGGTGATTAACGGACTCATTTGGACTTGAATAGATTGCTGGTTTTCTGGTTTCTTGCACAACAACAATTCCTTCATTGCGATCGCGGAGAGTTAATTTGGGGAATACACATTTTTGTGTTGTGCGATCGCGATAGGAGGTATGCGATCGCGGAGAACGGGAGAGTTATGATGTGCGATCGCATGCATGGGGGTGCGATCGCACAAGGGAGTTTGGGCGCGTGGGGTTGGCTGGAAAAAATACACTATGCGATCGCAATAGGAGGCCTGTGATCATGGAGAAGGGGAGAATTGTGTTGTGCGATCGTGTGTGATTGAGCGCGATCGCAGAGAGTAAAAATCTGAGCAGTTGTAAAATAAATCCTCCGCGACCACTAACCCTTTTTACACCATTTTTGAACGGGAAGAAGCTTTTGAGGCGATTTTAAAGAGGGAAAATCATTGTTCTTCATAGAGGTAAGTATTTTGGACCTTAAAAATTGATTATAGGTGATTAAGGAACATAATCACTGTGTTTAATTCATGGAAATCAGTTGAAAAAGGTTGGGTTAGGGCTTGAGATTATGAGACCTTTAGGGGTCGATTTGAGGGGTCAAACGAACTCCGATTTTAGTGTTCTTTATATGTACGGACTCAGGTGATGATGAAGAATATTTTGGTATAAAAATTTCTGAGTTCCGAGACGCGGGCCCGGGGGTCGGGTTTTAGCAAATTTCGGGTTTTGAGCTAAAATTGATATTTTTGAATTTGAATTCATTCCTTAAGCATAAATTGATGATAAAGGTCTGATATTTATAGATTTGTAGCACTCGGAAGTTGATTCAAGAGGCAAGCGTATTGCATTAGTTTCTGGGTTAGTTTGAGGTAAGTAATGTCTTTAAATCATGTCCCGAGGGTATGAAACCCCGGACTATGCACCCTTTCACGGGTTTTGGAATTCAAAGGTTGGAACTTTGGAGATATATTCCTTATTTAGGCAACTATTGATTTGCGAAACTGATTTTTAAGCCTATGCTTAATAGTATTGTTATATTTTCATATGATTTGGGTTGTAAGCCATGTTTGGGGTCTAGTGCCGATTTGCTTACCCATTGGGGGATGTTTTACTATTTTCCTCGCTGATACGTTATGATTTTCACTCAGTCTTTTCTTGATAAATTGTTATTACACTCAGAGTATTTTGATACTATTTTATTGAAAATGAAACACTATTTTTGGGTCGAGAACCCGGTATATTTATGGCATGAAGGGCATGATGAGAGTGTCTGACTGAGTGAGGCTGCAGTCCTATGTTGTGAGGATGATATGATATGAGTGAGGCTGCAGGCCTATATTGTGTGTGATTTATGCCATGATGTGGCTTGATATAGCGCTTGGGTTGTAGGAGCCCCTTCGGAGTCTGTACACACCCTCAGTGAGCGCAGGTACCTAATGAGTGATGCCCGCGGGTCTTATACTTAGTGATTGTGAGGTTGCCTGAAGGGTAGAGTGACTGTGAGGTTGCCTGATGGGCAGAGTGACTGTGAGGTTGCCTGATGGGCAGAGTGACTGTGAGATTACCTGATGGGAAGAGCGATAGTGAGGTTGCCTGATGGGCTAATACTGAAAGAATTTGTTACGAGAAATGATTATGGCCCGATGAGCAGATTTATGATGATTTTTACTGAGTTTTTGAACTATGATTCACTTCGTTTTTCAAACTAATTTTACTGATATTATACTTGTTTTCAAAGGATTTCTGGAAACTGGTTTTGAACTTATGTATTTGATGAATACTACTTGGTGACTTGGTGTTTTACTGGCTTTTGTGAATTTGTGTATCTGTGCTGTGTGTTTTATATTTCTCAGAATGTGATTTATTTTCATTACTACTGAGTTGGCGTACTCATAAAGACTCCTTGTGCCTTGCCTCTGTGCATAGATTCAGGTACCGATTTGGAGCAGTAGCTGCCTTGTTCGTTAGCAGCAGCTTTACCAGATTTCGAGGTAGCTGTCCAGCGTCCACAACTTCTCCATTTCCCTTCCTTATTTAGTTTTAGCATTTCATTCCTAGACTTTATTTAAGACATTAGTAGAGTTAGTTTTATTTCGTAGATGCTCGTGACCATGTTGACTCCAGTCTTGAGAGGTTTTGTTTAGACTGTTAGACTATTATTGGGGCGCTAAAACTTAAATGAATTATTATTTTGCTATGTTTCTATTTTTATTGAACTGTGCCTTATCATAAATCGAACAAATGCGTAGTGATGTGATGGTTGGCTAGCCTAGTTCAACGATAGGCGCTATCACGGCCTGTTAGGATTTGGGGTCATGACAACACTTCACGATCGCGAAAGAAGGGTTACAATCGCGATGAAGAAATTTCACTGCCCCAAAAAGTGTGCTACACGATCGCGAAATAAGTCTTGCGATCGCGAAGAAGAAAGATATCAGCTGCCAAGGCTGTGCAACGCAGACGCGAAATTATGAACTCGAACGCGATGAAGTAGGATATACACGTACGCGATCGTGGGCTAAATCATGCGTACACGAAGTGGAAAAAGGTCTAGCCACCAAATCAGCCTTCGCGATCACGGCTGCACCTATGCGATCGCAAAGAAGGACATAAAATACCAAAACTTAAGCATTCCGAAACATGAGAAAATGGCCCATATCCCATCTGAAACTCACCCGAGACCCTCAGGACCCCATCGAAACATGCCAACAAGTTCCATAACATAAAGAGGACCTGATCAAGGCCTCAAATCACATCAAACAACACCAAAACTATGAATCTTACCATGAATCGAACTTATGAATTTTCACATCTTCCAAGACTCGTGTCGAAATATATCAAATCAACCTAGACTGACATCAAATATTACATGCAAGTCTAAAATGGCATAACAGAGCTAATCCAACTCTCAGAATTGCAATCCTATCCCAATATCAACCAAGTCAACTACCGGTCAAACCTCTCAACCTTCCAAAACTTCGACTTTCCAATTTTCGCCAAAATGCTTCAACTTATCCTACGGACCTCTAAATACAAATCCGGATGCACGCCTAAGGCCAAAACCACCATACAAAGCTATTGGAATCATCAAAATACCATTTCGGAGTCATCTATACAAAAGTCAAATTCTGGTAAACTCTAACTGCTTAAGCTTCTAAAACAAGAATGCTTCTTCCAAATTGATCCCGAATCATTTGAAAATCGAACTCGACTACACATGTAAGTCATAAAACATAATACAAAGTTGTTCGAGATCTTAAGACACCGAACGAGACGCTAATTCTCAAAACGACCGGCCGCGTTGTTAGAATACTACTTATAGGGTCATGCCATTTGGGTTAAAGAACGCGGGAGCTACATATCAAATATTGGTCACGAAGATGTCAAAGACTAGATCGGCAAGACCATGGAAGTATGTATAAACGACATGTTGTTTAAGTATGTAAAGTTAGAGGATCATATCGATCATTTGAAGGAAGCTTTTGACATACTAAGATAGTATGGAATGAAACTAAACTCGGTGGAAAGTTCTTGGGGGGTTTTCTAGTGTTACAATGGGGATCAAGGTCAACTCAGACCAAATCAAAGCTATCAAGAGGATATTTGAACTCTTGACTACCAAGAAGCAAGTCCAAAGGTTGACCGGTCGAATTGCCGCCTTATCGAGATTCATCTCATGGTCGTCTGACAGATGTCACAATTTTTTTGGCATGCTAAAAAAGGACAACGGTCTCAAACGGACTCCCGAGTGCGTCCAAGTTCTACCAGAACTGAAGGCATATCTATCATCACCATCTCTACTTTCAAATCCCGAACCCCGGGAAACTTCTTCGTCTGACTAGCCGTTTCTGATATAGCAGTAAGTGCACCCCTGATTCGCGAAAGCAAAGGTATGCAATCTCCCATCTATTACGTTAGAAAAACACTCGTCGACGCTGAGACGAGGTACCCACACTTAGAGAAACTAGCTCTGGCATTGGTCATAGCTTCACGAAAGCTTAGACCCTATTTCCAGTGCCACCTTATCTTGGTCATTACAACCTTTGCATTAAGAAGCATTTTGCATAAACCCGAGATATATGGATGGATGGCCAAGCGGGCCATCGAGATAAACAATGAAAATATCACATATTATCCACGAATGACGATAAAGTCACAAGTGATCGCCGACTTCGACGCAGACGTCAGTGCAAAAATAATGCCTTAAGTCGAAAAGGAAGCCGTCCAAGCTTCCCTTCAAACACAATACCTCTGGGTTCGATACACCGATGACGCTTCCAACGCTACAGGATCCGGGATGGGACCCATACTCAAGGTCCTTACAGGCGAAGTGATTCACCAGTCCATATGGTACCCAGATATGACTAATAACGATGAGGCCGTAATTTCAGGGTTGAGGCTAGCACTCAAGCACGGGTCGAAGCAGTTGAAACTCCAATGCGATTCCCAGATCGTAGTCAACAAAGTCGTAGGAACTTTCCAAGTTAAGGAACAAAGGTTGCAAAAATATCAGACCGAGATCTGTAAGCTAATACTTGAGTTCAATGAATGCCAGCCTGACCAGATTCGACGAGCGCAGAATGCCGAAGCTGATGGCCTCGCCAAACTTGCCGCATCTACCAAAAACATCACGAACGGAGATAAAAATGTAGTGCACCTTCTCAAATCATCACTAGACCACATCAAGGTAAGAAATGTAAGCTTAACTTGGGATTGACGCAATCGTATTATCACCTATTTGCAGGACGACACACTCCCAAACGACAAAAAAGAAGCCAAGAAACTAAGAATGCAAGCAACTAGATACATTCTTCTCCAATTCGACTTGTACAAGAGGACTTACGGTGGCCCTCTAGAAAATGCTTGGCCCCTAACTAGACCCAGTGCATCCTCGAAGAAGTCCATGAAAGACATTGAGGTGCTCAGTCCGGCAATCGAGCACTCATCAGATGCCTCATACGCGCAAGATACTATTGGCCCACCATGAAAAAAGACGCCTTGGAATTTGTTAGGAAATGCAAACACTGCCAAAGTACGCACTAATGATTCACCAAAAAGGCAAGCACCTCCATTCAGTCACCTCCCCGTGACCGTCCGTCAAATGAGGATCGGACATCGTGGGCCCCCTTCCAGTAGGACGAGGTAATATACGATTTCTTTTGGTTTTAACTGACTATTTCTCTAAATGGGTAGAAGCTGGAGCGTTATCCCAAATTCGGGAATGAGAGGTAATCATCTTTATATGGAGGAATATCATCTTTCGATTTGGCCTACCCAATGAGATCAGCTGTGACAATAGACCTCTGTTTACGGGAAAGAAAAATTGTTAAATTCTGAGAGAAAGGGCATATTAAGAGGATACTTTCAACCCCATATCACCCAACGGACAACGGTCAGGCAGAATCCTCCAACAAATCTATTTAAACATCATGACGAAAAAGCTCAAAGACGCCAAAGAATTGTGGCCGGAAATGCTGCCAGAAGTGTTATGGGCGTATCGAACAACCCCAAAGATGAGCACATGATAGACGCCTTAATATTTGGTGTCTATGGTACCGGGGCAGTGATACTGGTCAAAGTTGGAGAACCCAGTCTAAGGTACTCCCACAAAAGCAGTACGAGTAATGATGAGAGTAGAAGGCATGAACTCGATGAAATCAATGAACAAAGAGATATGGCGTACATAAGAATGGTCACCAAAAAACAGCAAGCAGAACGCTATTACAACAAGAAAGCAAAGGTCCAACTGCTTAAAGTCGGGGACTACGTGCTCAAAGCCAAAACTCAAGCGAGCAAAGACCCCACGGGAAGGAAAGATGGGAACAAAGTGGGATAGTCCGTAAATCACAGCCAAAGCAAACAACGGTTCATCCCAATTAGAGACAATGGAAGGAAAGTAATTACCAAACAATTGGTACATCAGCTACCTCAAATACTTCAACTTCTAAGAGAAAAAATGTCCCCAAGTCGTACTCATTTTCCCTCACTTGAGTTTTTTCCCATTAGGTTTCTTAAGGAGGTTTTTAACGAGGTGGCGAAGAGAACCTCGAGTCGAAGTACGCGAGGGAAGGACTATTTTTACTCTTTTATTGCCCGACTCCTTGATACTCTCCAAGTCAAACAATGAAGGGACTAGGTAGACTGGAACTGGGACTGGAATGCCTGCAAACACCCAAAATCTGTTACTCTCTCAAAGTATGTAGCCTAAGAAACAATGATGAAGTAATAAAAACCTACGTTTGCAAGGACACCTTTTTGTGTGTTAAGGTTATGTTCATCCATGCTCGAACAACACCTATCGTCCCTTGGTCACGATCTAATAAAAGGTAAGGTTCGACCACGCTCGAACAAAACCTATCGGCCCTCAGCCACAATCTAATCAAAGGTAAGGTTCGACCACACTCGAACAACATTTATCGGCTCTCGGCCACAATTTGATAAAAGGTAAGGTACGACCACGCCCGAACAATACCTATCGGCTCTCGGCCATAAATTAATAAAGGGTAAAGTTCGACCTGACTTGAACAACACCTATCGGTCCTCGACCATGATTTGATAAAAGGTTATGTTTGATTATGCTCGAACAACACCTATCGGTCCTCGGCCGCAGCTTAATAAAGGGTAAAGTTCGACCCGATTCGAACAACACCTTTCAGCCCTCGGCCATGACTTGGCAAAATATCAAAATTAGCCAAGTTCAAACAACGCCTATCAGCCTAATCTATATAAAGAGGCACACCCGACCTATATAAACAAAAGGCAGATACGGTCCATAAATAGCCATCAACAGGGCTACGACCAACTACATGACAATGATAATAGAAAGAGCACAAGTCGTAAACAAGCAAACGACAAAAGAAAAGTACACGAGTTGAAAATCAAGTAATATGTATGGAAGAAGGTACAAAAAACAACTTAAGTTCCCATATACAAAAATCTACATAGTTCATTACAAGGGATCTTAAAGAGGAAGACAAAAGACAAAAGAAGTCTAAGAAAAAGGCTACTAGCCCTCGCCATCACGGGCCTCTGCGACCTTACCATCTCAGCCCGCCATCACCATTGCCATATTCGCCTTGAGGTTAAGCGGTATCATACCAGGCATCCTCCTTGAGTCGGTCCATACCCTCTTTCCCATCCCTCTCATCAGTTTGAGGCATAGCAGGATCGTATCCAAAAACAACTCGAGCTTCACGAGCCTTAACCCGAGCATCCCCAAGGGCAACCTCAGAAATAGACCCCGTCACATGCAAGTACCGAAACACATCTAACTGGGCCTTGGCATGGATCCATTCTTCATATAACTCCCGAGGTACATTGGGAAAATCAAAAGTGTGGGAAAAGGATGACTGTGTAAGTAATTGAGCCTTATCGACCTCTAAAGCGGTTACTCGATCATGATGGATAAAGTATCTTTCTCCAGCTCCCTCTCTCCTCGATCCAGCCTTCCTTAATTGTCGACGTTGATTGACTATTTTTCTGCTCGGCTCAGAGAGTCCTATTCGCCAACTGAGGCATCTATGCTTTCCTTCGAGCATCCAAACGATAGGACTCCTCCTTCTCAAGCTCCTTTTGTTTCTCGGCGATCTCATTATTGAGGGCCTCCAACTGAATTCAACACTCTTCTAACTTCCCTCGCAATTCGACCACTTGATCTTGAAGATCACTGCATTGGGACTCTACACCTCTACTTACCTCAAGCTCTTCTTCCCTACTCCTCAACGTCCCATCGAGGACGCTACACTTCTCGATGGCTTACACCAGCTCATCGTCCCTCTTCTTCGGATCGTTCCTCATGTCCTGCAGGTCGTCGCCTTTGCAAAATAGACTGCGGAGATCCTGATACTTTCCGTGATACTCAAGGTAAATATCTTTTAAATTCAGAAAGATCTCTTTACGTCTCTTCTCCTCTAGGTGCTCTCAATCTCCAAAATCACCGTCTGCAAAGAAAAAAGAAGAAGAGAAGGAAAAATCAGAACAAAGAACACCCTGAAAGACAAAAAAGAGAGAAAAGAAAAAAGAGAAAGGAAGTTCAAATCACAAACACTCACCCTAAGAGCGAGGCCAGCACTGTTCCTCGACAAAGCGCCGTCATCTATTTCCTTAAGAGTCTTACCCTCAACTTCGGAACATAGAGGACCAAGGGAGGGGACCACCTCCTCGGTATTCACTAATAAGTCACGATCCATAGGGATCAAAATTGTCCTTGTAGACCCCTCCAACCTTACCTTGAGCTGGGTAAGCCCTTCTTCAATCAACCTCAGGTCGTTCGCATCATCATTAGAACCTGATTCATCGCTCTCCTCTGCGATTCTTATATCCCTTTCATCGGTAGGCAAAGAGGTATCAACAGTTGTTCGAGAGGTTGAAACTTCTTCTTGCCGCGAAGGATAAAAAACGTCTTTAGTCGCCCCTCAGTCTCGATCCCCTCACAACGAAGGGATATGTCCGCTTTGACTTCCACCGACGTCAAGGCCTCGAGACTCGTCTCGATATCATCTTCCACAAAACTTGTCATCGTCTCGTGCAATGAAAAATCCCCTTCCGTAGCACCAATGGCTAGAGAAACTCCGTCACCGGCATCCACTGACCTCTCCTTTCGAGGTTGAAGATCTCCATAACTGGGCCAAGGCTCATCGTCCTCGTCAAAGAGAGAGTAAAGAGGAGGAGCTGAAATCTCTACGGCCTGAATGGAAACAAAGGCGGGCGTGACGACATGAGGATTTGGAATAGAGAAAGGATCAAAGCAGGGGCGGAAACTAAAGGCGTAGTGGAATTCCTATTTTGGAACGAGGGCGTGGGAGCTCTCGGCATTCTTGTTGACCCCCTGGCCGAAACTAAGGAAAGATGAGAAAGAGGCAAATCAGCAAAGGATAAACGAGAAAGAGGAAAATCAGCAAAGGTAAACGGGAAAAGAAATAAATGCATTGACGGTAGGGAAAAAGTTACCTGCCGAGGGGGAAGACAACCTAAATCTCTGTGAGAAGCTTGACCAATTGCGTACCCTCACTGTATGAGGGAGGATTTGTCTAACCTATTCAGCAATGTGGGTTATTATTTGAAGAGGTCGAGTAGTAGTTGCAGAAAGGATAAAGCTGGTTAATGTCACGACCTGAAATCCCACCTTTAGGCCATGATGACACCTAACGTTGAACCCGCTAGACAAGCCAACGTTTTTGGTTAATTTTACTATTTTCTTTATTTGTGGCAGTTAAAAAAACAACAATAACATGAATAAATGAATAAGAAATGCGGAAGTTAAGAATTCATCACTTAATATAATAAATGTTCCAAAATATCTGTACATGAACCCCCAGAACTGGTTTCATAATTTCACGGACAGTCTAAGATTTCTAAAAACATGAGTCTGAAATGAAGTAGTGTAGTTGTCTAGAAATACAAGATAATACACAAGGAAAGAAATAGATGGTGACGCCAAGGCCTGCGAGCGTCTGCAGGACTACCTCGGTGTCGCCGTGGACTGAAGGATACTCCCTCGCTCAATGTCCACTGGGTCCGGCGATGTAATCTGCACAACATAAAGAAGTGCAGGTGTAGCATCAGTACAACCGACCCCATGTACTGAGTAAGTGCCGAGCCTAACCTCGGCGAAGTAGTGACGAGGCTAGGACACGACAACGAATAACACATGTTGTTGGCCCATGTCACTAAATGGGTTTTGAAGATTGACAACAAGTGTCCAATTGAACCAGGTCCATCATAGCATACACTTCTGTATGAAACAGTTGCATCACAAATCGTACAAGTCTAGGAGATATAGTGATTGCTAAGTATCAAAGAACTAAGAGAATGACTCCTAATACGAAAAGGTTGCAAATTGATAGAGAAAACAGAAGTTGATTTCAGCTAGGACAGAAATAGAGGAAGGAAGTTGAGTTATAATCAAACTCGTCTACCAAGGAAGAGTTGGATCATAATTGTATCATGGACTCAACAAACAGCCTCTATAAATAATCAAAGTATTACTGCTAAAAGAAGTGACGCACAAGTGCAAAAGTGAATCAAGTTCTGAAGCAAAAGTTCCAGAGGTTTTGCAAGCAGAATTATTGTGCGATACAAAGGCTACAGTTCAACTAGAAGGAACAATTTCATTATTTGTATGTTGAGTCTAGTTGACTGTAGTAGGAGTTTCAATATTGTATCTTATCAGCTTTCATAGAAGCAATTGTAATAGGTACANAGTGACACACAAGTGCAAAAGTGAATCAAGTTCTGAAGCAAAAGTTCCAGAGGTTTTGCAAGCAGAATTATTGTGCGATACAAAGGCTACAGTTCAACTAGAAGGAACAATTTCATTATTTGTATGTTGAGTCTAGTTGACTGTAGTAGGAGTTTCAATATTGTATCTTATCAGCTTTCATAGAAGCAATTGTAATAGGTACACATTGTTCAAGTTAGAGTTAGCTTGAAATCTGTAGAAATTAGCTAGAGGCTAGTTGATACAAAGAGGATTAGAGTTAGTCCTAGGATTACAAAAGAGTTTATTTTGTAAGTCCGTTTTGGCTCAGAGTTTAGTGAAGAGTTTTGAGCAAATCCTACTGAGGAGTAGGTCGTGGTTTTTTCACCTTTTGAGCCAGGTGTTTTCCACGTAAAAATCTCTGTGTCTTTACTATTACTGCTTAATTATTCCGCAAACAGTAGTAAGTAGTAGACTAAGAAGAACCAGGTTCTTCTTATTAGACAGCACTCGAAAATTGGGTACTGCACAATTAACTTATAATATTGTGTAGTATTGAAGTCTAAAACATCAATTGGTATCAGAGCAGGTTATCCTTGAAGAGGCTAACACCTAGGAAAAGATCAAGATGAGTGCACCACCTGGGAACTGGGAAGGACAATCAACTGCAAGGCCACCACTCTTCAACGGCCAGTACTATTCTTGGTGGAAGAATAGAATGAAGGATCACCTTATTGGAGAGGACTATGAACTCTGGACATAGTCACTGATGGACCGCTTGCAACAATGAAGAAAACTGCTGAAGGAGTAGATGTGCTTAGAACTAGGGCTGACTGCACGGGTGAGGATCTGAATAAATGGGAGAAGAATGCCAAGGCTAAAAAGTGGATAGTGTGTGGACTAGGCCGAGATGAATATAGAAGAATCCAAAGCTGCACCACTGCCAAGGAAATCTGGGATACTCTACAAGTAGCACATGAAGGAACAACTCAAGTGAAGAGGTCTAGAGGTACATTGCTATACTCTCAGTATGAAAACTTCACTATGAAGGAAGGTGAAACAATTAAGGAGATGTACACAAGGTTCACAACCTTGACTAATGAACTCAAGTCTCTTGGAAGAGTCATCCTTGAAGAAGACAAGGTTGAGAAGATCTTGACTAGGGTTCTACCTATCTCCTGGGAAAGCAAAATAACTTTCATTCAGGAATCCAAAAATATGGCAACCCTTAGACTAGATTACTTGATTGGCAACCTTACTGCTTATGAACTCAGAAGGCAGACCATGAAAACGGATGCTCTAAAGAAAGAAAGAAGTCTAGCACTAAGGATCACAGAGGGAGCAGATCTGGAGGATGATGAGATAGCCATGATCACCAAAGAATTCAGAAACTTTCTCATGAGGAAGAAATGCATCTCTAGAGGGGGAAAATTCAACCCAGCTAATGAGGGATGCTACAAGTGTGGAAAAACTGATCATCTCATCAAGAACTGCCCCTAGTGGGAAGTAGAATGGAGGAAGGAGAGATATGAAAGAAAGAACAGGAAGAAGGAACTAGTCCAACCCAAGAAAACTACTACAAAGGCTATGGTTGCTGCTTGGGGGGAAAGTTCAGATGAAGAATCAGAAGATGATGAGACAGAATATCAAGCTCTCATGGCAATTGAAGAATCTGATGAGGAGACTTATGATGAACCATAGGTAAGTATCTCACATCTCAAAACAAAAATAAAGTTTCTATCTAAGAAGAAACTATCTAAGTTGCTACTTGACTTCATTGATGATTTTGAGGAGAACTCAAAAGAGAAAGATCAACTATCTAAAGAGTGTGAAATGCTGAGATCAAAATGCATGGTCCTAGAAATAAGAGTCAGTGAATCTGAAAAGAAAACCACTGTCTTGATGAACCAGGTTCAACCACTCGAAACTGAGATTCTAGAACTAAAATCTGAAAATTTAAAGTTAAGATTAGGATCCAGTAAAAAGGTAGTTGATCACTCTCATGCGAAGCTAGAAGAAGACTTAGGTAAATTGAAAGATAAAATGTATGCCAAAGATGAGCAGATAAAGTCTCTTAAAGAAGAACTTGGCAAAGTCAAACATGAATTTGATAGAACACGTAAGTGGAATAAGTCTTCTGATGCTTTAATATGGCTCCAAGAGAATCATAGTAGCAACCGGAGAGGGCTTGGTTTTGGGAGTCAATTGCCTAAATGGGATCCCAAAAGCAAGTATCTCACTCTCCCTGAAAATAAAATTTGCACCCATTGTAGGAAAACTGGCCACTCTAAATATGAGTGCTCTGTNAAAACTAACCCCTGATTTCTTTTGAAGGTACAAGTGAAGGGAGGCAGCCAATTTTGGTTTTTGGATAGTGGTTGTTCTAAGCATATGACAGGGAACAAAGAACGGTTCCTTTCACTTGAAAATCTCAAAGGAGGAAATGTCTCCTTTGGAACGGAAAGAAAGGTGAAATAATAGGGGTCGGCAAGCTAGGTAAATATGACACACGCTCAATTGAGCATGTGTATATGATAGATGGCTTGAAATATAGCCTTATTAGTATGTCACAACTGTGTGACAGAGGAAACCTTGTCGCTTTTACTTCCACGAAATGTTTTGTGATCAACTTGCTTACTGACAAGATTGTCTTGCAGGGAAAAAGAATGAACAATATCTATGTCATTGACTTGTCCACACTGCCTGACAATGAACTCACTTGCCTTAGTGTGTTGGACAATGATCCTCTCCTGTGGCATAAAAGACTTGGTCATGCAAGTCTAACTCAACTGAACAAGCTGATCTCTAAG